>OX442353.1:8801064-8926064 GCA_949357725.1 Hyperoplus immaculatus | reverse complement strand
CACTGTTCACACTTTCTAGGACACGGGTAAGCTGTGCTGCCAAGGTCAACGGCACACATGTCCTAATTGTACAAGGAGCTTGACGTCTAGCGGCAGGACCTGGCTGGCCGGGTCTAGACAAAGGTTAAGTCAGCAAGCTTTATAAAAGCACTCCTAAGCAGACCACCCCCCCCCCCCCCACCCCACCCCTCGTCCTCCACTCTGCATACTCACACACACACATACACTCACACAAACACAGGCACATGCACACACGCTCACACACACAACCTCCTCATGCCCCCGGGGGGCAAGTGTCCGGAAGGCCTGAGAGGGAGATGATATACCAGACAAGGGTTTGTTGGCACTTGATTTTTTATTTTTTTCATCTTTTCAGGGATGCAGCACATTAAACTGCTGCAGTGGACAGCAGAGCGAGAACAACTCATACACACACACACACACACACACACACACACACACACACACACACACACACACACACACACACACACACACACACACACACATACACATACATACACACACACACACAAACACACACACACACACACACACACACACACACACAAACAAACACACACATACACACACACAAAATCTACAAAAACATATAATTTGGAAAAGAAAAGATCCCACAAGGTGAATTCTATACCTTAGCTCCTTAGACTTCTGCTTATTTCCTTGTCGCATGGATATTTTCAAATGCACCACAGACAGGGTGTGTGTCCTTGAGCACAATTTGCACACCACTCGAAACGCTTGACTTTTCTCTTCGCCACATGGCCCAACACGTATGGATTTGGAGTCTAAATCAAATGGCGACTGACGGACAATTGGAACTTTTGTATTCCTTGGACATTATATGCAATGATTTGTCAAGCAGCAGGGATCGATAGTGTCGTCACGAGCTGTGGCACGGCAACAGGCAGCGGGGGGGGGGGAATCTGATCATGCTGCAATGATACACTGACAGTCTGACATGTGTAGCTCGTCTGTAACGTGGCTTTGGTCTCATTAGGTTTATTTAAGTGTGTATGGGCTCAATGTGCCCCACCAAAAAGGCTTGCAATTGTTTCACTGCAATGTCTGTCCCGAAAAAACAAGCCAGCCAGTATAATGCTCCAGTGAGGATGGGCAAGAAACATTCCATGGCCATAAGCACAATGCTGTAGACGCTATAGGTTACCCACAACACTGTGTGTGTGTGTGTGTGTGTGTGTGTGTGTGTGTGTGTGTGTGTGTGTTCATTTAAAGATACACATGTAGGAAGGTGGATTTTTAAAATGGAGAACAGAATAAGAGTTAATTGATTTGTTTTTCTTCTAATCCTTCATTTATGTCCTCTCTTGGTCGATCCACCTCTTTTTTGTTTCGCTTTGCAATTTAAAAAAAAAAATAAACAGTAATCCAATCTAGTAGAAATCTAGATGCAACCGATTTGACGACAAGAAAAAGTAAGTCGACTTTTCATTCCATGGTCCTACAGGGTACCAACCTGATGGACGTATCGTACTGTGTCTCTGACCAACATCTTAAAAAGGTTCCCATTTACATTCAAGCTGTTCAAATGTTCAAATGTAAATGGCCATTAAAGTACATCATTCCACAGAGTAAACCAGACAAAAGAGCCAGGAGTCATCAGTGTGATGTGTGCCCTCACACCAACATTTCCCCATGCAAAGAGAGCTGCTCCCCAGAGATTACATGATGCCATTCTATTGTAAAGAAGCCCTGCAAAGTGTGTGTGGTGTGTGTGTGTGTGTGTGTGTGTGTGTGTGTGTGTGTGTGTGTGTGTGTGTGTGTGTGTGACTGGGTGTGTGAGTGTTGGCCAACATGAGCCTATAGTGAGGTATAAATAATGGCAGTGATTTGTAAGGAGCACCCAGCTTCAAGGATGCCCGAAAGAGAAATACATCTCAAACAGTGAACACCATGAAAAGATTTATTTTTTTAAACACAAAGGCCATTGTAGGGGCTGTGTGTTTGGGCTGTATACAATTACAAAATGAAGTGAATGTATTTCTCATAGATAAAACATTGTGTAGTAATAAATGTATAGCAAAATGCCTTTATGAATTACAGCACTATTTATACAACATTCTAAAAGAACAATTGGAATTTCAAAGAAAAAACCAAAGGCAATAAGAATTGTGCACTGTAAAGTAATAATAACACTAATGCTACAGTTGTCACGTTGTTCCTATAATTCCTACAGCATTACGCCTGTGTTGAGATGAGACTTTAGCTCCATAATGGTTGTTTCATTGCGCAAAAAAGGCTGAGCGCAGAATAAACCGTGATTGAGACTCTCTTTATTTCCACATGGCGAGAACGAGCTCTGTCAACCGATCGTGTCAACATTGTGAGCAAAAGGGAACAAATCAAGTGTGCTAAATGTATGTGAGGGGGATAAACACAAACATTTCCATGACAAAACATGGGCTTCGACCTGCAACAAAAATCCGCCTTTTTGTTGCTCCTCGGACAGCCAGACAGGCGCCGAGGGACAACCTACACTAAATGCAAAATAAAGAAATAAAAATTAAAAAAATTGAATTTTATTATTTTATTATATTTTATATATAAGGTTAAACATGCATCAAATATATGATCCACTTGTAAACCCAAGGAATAAATGTTTTTTTACAACCCTAAGAGAGTATGTCAAATATTCTTTCAACTTCACAAACCGTGTGTGTATTAGTGCGCGCGCATGCACACACACACACACAGTCAACTGGATACGATTTCAAAGACGGATTTAATAAAACGCCTCCGATATTATACATTATTAAAACAATTATATTCGGAGACAGCTCTATCATAAAAGGCCCCCTGCACACAAAACAAATGATTAACGTTTAAATGTATTTAAATGACTAAACAGGCCTATTTGTTCCATTAATCTCAAAAGTCATGTTTCAGGCAGCAGCCGATAGTGTGATGCAGCCTGTGTGTGATGCAGGTTAAAACTGATGTTTTGGAATTAAACAAACAACTTCTTCCACGAGAACCGCACACTTCCAGAAATACGTTTGACTTAAAAATATGTATCATAATGTATTTATTATCTAGCATTGCATCTCTTTTTGAAAAAAAAATAATAATCTTGTGTAAAACCCAACAATAATCCAAATAAATCCAACTCTTTGTTTTTACACTATTTAAGTTTAAAACTTAAAATAAATGAGTTGGAAAAAAGTACAAGTATAAAGTGCCGAAACAGCGAGAGTGCAGAGCAGGGTTGGGAAGTTGTCTGTTTGAAAAGTAGACCTGGATTGGAAATAAAGAGAGCTCAGCTGATTAATATCCACTCACCGTGCTCGGAAACCACCCCGGCTAGTGCGGGATCCTCGTCCGACTTGAGGTGCTGCGGCTTGGCTTGCTTGCGTCGGGACATGCCGCTGCTGCTGCCGGTGGTGCTGTCAATGATGATGATGCCTCTGCTCCTTCTGCTATTGCTTTTGCGCTCCGCGATGCCTCTGCGTTTGGCAGATACATCAGCGAAGAGCGGAATGAATCAACACTCACACACAAAAAGTTCGCAAACAGACTGGCGAGGTGGGGAGAGAGAGAGTGAGTCGAAGAAGAAGAACAAGAAAAAAATATCTCTGAAATTAGCCGGTGTCGCTGCTGCTGCTGCCGTTGCCGCCGCTGTTGCTGTGGTGCGTCGGATTGCGCATGTCGGTATAATAATTATGGTAGTGAATAATGCCTCGCGATTAATGGCACATCGCGTGAAGGTGGGGAGGATTGGCTGGAGTCCAGCGGACGCGCATTGGATATGGTAATGAGGGACGGACTAAAGCAATTAGCCGCCTCGCTCTCAGACTTTATCCAGTCTCTTTTTTCTCTTCTTTTTTTTTGTTTTACCAGCCTTCCCCCTCTCAACAACACAACACAACACAACGCACCAAAAATCTCTTGTTATGCCCGGCTCGCTCACAGGGGGGTCTTCTTCAACAACATCCCCCACCCCTCTCTCTCTCTCTCCTCCTTCCTTCCTTCCTTCCTTCCACGGGAGCGCACTCACTCACTCCCTCACAAGTGCCGAGGATTCACCGCCGTCTCCAAGTATCTCTCACCTTCATCACTCCCTTCTTTACCCGTGTGATCCCCCGCGTTTTACCTCACGACTTCAGAAGGAGCGTCTCCTCATAAAGTCTGTCTCTGGAGCGTACGTGGCTCTGCTTCTTGCACTTTCTCTCTCTCGGTAACTTTCTATGTGAGTGTGTGCGTTTTAGGCTGAACAACGCACCTCCTTCTGACTTGGACTCAATTGAAGCGATGTTCACAGTCTCTGAGACGTTTCAAAGTTTTCTCTTCATGGACATCTTTCCGGTAAAGTAGCCGCGTATATATGTTTGACTTGGTACACGGACGTGGTCGGGACAGAGTACAGTTCTTGACAATAGCAATATATTGTTACCAGGGTGCCTCTTTTTTTCTAATGGCGCAGCTCCGCTCTCCAAACTTTTGACGCGCGTCTTAAGAGAAAAAACAAAGCGCTTAGCAACAGAGTCCTCTTCTCAGTTGCAAAACCAATGTCAATTTGATCAAAAGCTTATTTGTCCCGCAAAAGACAAGTCGCTACAATGTCTTTGATCGCCAGGTCCTCCTCGTCCTCCTACTTGTCCTCTCGCCGAGTTAAAGCTCCATCGCATCGGTGCGTTCTGCTCCAAAAAGTGGCTTTTTTCTGGATGTTTGGTGGCCAAACACTCAAATGTGTCCAAATTAACGCACCAGTCACATGCCACCCCCTTTTGAACAGACTTGCGGGCTCAAACTTTGAAGTTATCTTCTGGCAGCGGCATGCACTATAGCGCTGTCGCTCTCTCCCTCTCGGCACTGGGCATGGCTTCGTGTGTTGCCGTGTGTGTGGGGGGACTGTGTGTGTGTGTGTGTGTGTGTGTGTGTGAGTTAACCCCCAAGCAGAGAGGTTCAGCCCATTGCTTTCAGCCACCACTAGGATGTACCACCACGTTACTGTTGTTCAATGGATCGTCCGTCCTCCCCGACTCCAGTGTGAACACCCACAGATATGACCTCCCATCATCATATAATATCTCACGGCTCTTACCAGTAAAGGAAGGGGGCTGTCATATTAATCTCGCAGAGTATTTTTTTGTAATGATAGCGGTGATTTTGTTGCTCCATGGTAGGCTTTCAATCACAGCCCCGTATCTTTACGTTTACTCTATTTCTTATTTGTTATCAATGTTTTACGCACGGTGCCAACCACTGGAAATGTATGTTGTCCATTGCTGACATTAATTACATTATACTGTTTTACTGTTATAAACAATACAAAAATAGGCATATTTAATATATAGATATATGTAAGATAAAGATCGTATGAAATTTCAAAACCATAATATAAAGATCGTAGCTATTATATGTTGTGTTTTTTTAAATAGTGTTGCCCCCCCTCTCGCGTATTGCACCTTCCGAATTAAAAGGTTTACAGATTAACGGTGCTGTGCATTGACGTCAGCTCACCGTGGTGCTGAACAAACACGTTGTGACCCTTTGCTTGGCAAATTTGCATGGAAATCTCCAGATGCATTGGGGTTACGTTAATGGCAAAAGGGGTTGGAAGGATTAGGATGTGCGAGGCCGAGTGTGAAGGAATAAATACGAAAATAAACGTTCATATTTTTTATTGATACATGATTTGTGTATATATATATTTGTGTTTGTATCACAGACGTCTTAATCTGTCGTTGTCTCATTAAATTACATAATTGTAGGTTGTAATATTATTAGTTATTAAAACAAATGTGGGAAATATTAGCCCATGCAGGGTTACTGTCTAGGCGTAGTTATTCCAATGTATAACACGTGTGGAGATCTTAGTAAATTATGATATCATTTTGCTGTAACTGTGGATTCTGAGCTTTTTTTCTGTTGACAGTGAGCTCCCCCCCAACCCCTCCTCTCTCCCCCCAGCCCCCTCCATCTCCCTCGCGTCTGTTTGACTTGACTATTCCCCTGTGTCCACCTCATATGAGAGACAAATCTGTTGACAACAAGGTCGTCCTTTGAACAAACTTTTCTTTTTTTCTGCTCCTTCTTCTCCCTTTCCTCCTCCTCTTTCCATCATCCCCCTATGGAAGTTATGTCCAAAAGGCTGTTATTATCTGGTATTAATAGATGCAGCCCGCAGGAAGACAAAATCAGCTATTGATAATTGCAAGGAGCTATACGGCAGCTACTGTATCGATCGGCGTGTCCTCCACTCCCCCTGCTACCGCGAGATAAGGAGACACACTCTTTAGAGCTATATAATTTCTTTTGACCTATCTGCTTGCTACAGACTTATGATGAATAGCCGGAGTGGCTGAAGTCCTTTATCACCAAAGTTACCCCCTTGATATAATATTGATTCTTTATAACTAGCTCGCCACACAAAAATCAAACTGTCCACTTGGCCATCATCATCATCAATATCATCACAAAGGCGGAGGGGCGAGGATCCCATGCGCCTCCAAAAAGGCAAGCCTTTTTACAATCGGCTCTGTAGTGTAGTGTAGGCCTAAGCTTTATTTTTTCTGATGATGAAAGGAGAGTGGAAACGAGGCAAGGCGCCATTTAAGACGGTGTGCCATTTAATCCGGTATCTACACGCGCGCGCACACACACACACACAGAGGGAGGGAGGGAGGGAGGAAGATCCAATGTGATCAGGATTGCCAAACACAGCTTGGACTCCAGGGAAAGTATAGTCCATTTGATGTCACATGCTTGATTGACAGGTTTTCTGTCTTGATTTTAGGACACTTCACTGCACGTGTAACTCCATGACAATCCCATACTTTTCTATGGATCGTCTAAGGAACTATTAAAATTAATTTAGAAAAAAAAAGCTAAACGCTATGTAACACCAGATAAATATCAGATTAATTGACTGCAATTTAAAATGAAAAAAAAAGTGAAAATGCACGTTAGTTTTATGAAATAGGCAGCTGATACCGGATGCGCCTCAGAGGTATCTTTGAACCATTTAAAGCCTGTTTTTTCGCTGCATAGCCAGAGAGCCCCATAGCGGCTATTACAACCAACGGGGGCCACTCTACCTATTCACCGACAGAGAGAGAGGGGAGAGAGCGCTGCTGCTGGTGGAGGAGGAGGAGAGGGTGGGGGTAGTGTGGGGGCCCGAGGGATGGAGGGAGGAAGGAGGAGGGAGAGGCGAGGAGAGGAGGAAAAAAACGTGTAATCACCCAAACAACCATTTTTACCCATTTCACCCCCTCTGGATCTGTGTCGCAAGGTAAGGGAAAAAAGGGCTTCTACTTGGCTTCTCACACCGGCCCTCTCTCTGTCTGCATCGTAAAACTGCACCGGCTCCACTTGTGTGAGAACTTCCTCTCCTTTTCATTTGCTCTCTCTCTCTCTCTCTCACTCTGCAGCCTGCCGCGAGGTTATCTGTCTCTCACTGCGGATACCATGTAGGCAGGCCGGGACCGTGAAGGGGACACGCCAAGAGGTAAATTACGCATTTGAATTATTTCCTTTTTTGTCGCTGATGTGCGTCATTGTGAAATAAGATGAGTGTGTGTCAGCTTTAAATGTATCAATTTGATATATTTACGAGCACCTAAGGTAACGTGATATTTTGATCAGGTTGCAAAGCGTGTGATGAGACCGGCGAAGTAGCGCCGTACCTTGCGTCAGTGTGTCCAATCAGACGTCTTTGCGCCGCCGCAACTGGTGCCAACACGCATTTACACACACACACACACACACACACACACACACACACCGCGGGCTACTGTTACAGCCTATGGCATACCGCGAAGGCTCCTACATGCACCAATCAGAGACGAGATGTAACTTTTTGTCTTCTATTGGATGATCGTAATGACAGTATCCTATATCCTCGAAGTCACACAACATACATGCCTAAATATTCCTGCAATAGTTTAACTCATTACTGCTTGTATGGTGAGTTTATTAATATGATCTGATGCTATATCTCTCACGACTTCACACACATATACTGTGTGACAATACCTTTTACATTTAGAAAAATAAATAAAAGGTATTCGAAATCCAAAAAATCCTTTAGAGCTTGAGTTGGGATTATTATGCTACAACATTAATTAATTATTAAGTATTGGATGTTTTAAGCATCACCTAATAGTTATGTAATCTTCCTATACGTACCTTGTGTCTGTGGTACTTGATTGGGAGTTTGAAAAAATAATCTCTATTTTCTCTTCTGTGCTAATCAATCATTGTAACATTCCCATAATAAGTTATTTATTACTGTATTTAATTGTGCTTTATTACATATGATTAATTTAAGATTTATAATAGGATCATCGTTATCATTGAAGATGTTGTGGCATGTGTTGTTGAAGTCTCTTCACACAGTGTATATATAAATGACCAAATATAGATACATTTACTTTTATATGAATGTATATAAAATTGGGGAGTATTTATCATAATACTCCTGTAGTTCTGTATACGTTCAGTATATTGATAAAAAATGATTTAAAGAAAGCATTATTTCATTACCTAAATTCCAAAAAAATTGTTGTTTTTATGAAACTCACAGTGGAGTGGGTTTTTTTTTCTCCGTGGTCTTATATTTAAGGTCTTCTCTGTGTTAGTGTTGTTGAAACTATTCAGGAGATTGCCACTATGTGAGTGTGTTAGCCAAACTATAGCACCTGCTGCATGTGTGAATGACATGATATCAGAGTGTGTTTCCCTTTTGTGACATGTTTCCTAGCTTTGCATCAATTATATATAAAACACACACACACACACACACACACACACACACACACACACTCACACACACACACACACACACACACACACACACACACACACACACACACACACACACACACACACACACACACACACACACACACACAATTTGATACATAATTGTGAACATCATGCATAAGTAATGACTATTGTAGCCGGGGCTCTACTAAGTGGCAACTGGCTGTGATCCTGCACGGAAAGTGGAGTATTTTACTCTGTCATTTTGTCAGAGATTAGGAGGCGTTTGAATCTGTGCGATCTGTGAAATGTTTTTTTTACAGCAGACGGCAATGAACCCAACCATACATTTTTCAGTTATCATATCATGACCTGCTTTATCTGGCTCTAAACCAGGCACGCCGAGATAGAAAGGGACAGTCGCAGCGTACCTGAGATGAGTAAAATTTGATCTGACTGCTCCAATCAGGCCTAATTGAAATGAATTGAATCAACCCATTTTCTTCTGCTACTGTAATTGAATTAGTAGCCGGGCTGTAATTGGACATCGAGTTGGCACTCGAGAGGAGATGACAAAATGCTCATTGCTGCCACCAAAGGACTATGTGTCAAATTCAGTGTGAAAGGCAGTGCACCAAATAGTGTGTGACACATTGACAAGGCGCTGGTGCTTCACTAGAAGAGTCTATACAAACAAAACACCCTCCGATTATCTGCCAGACTCAAACACTCTCCTCGTATGGATGAAAACATATGGAGATCTGCCTGTATGTCAAGCAAAACTGATATAAAGTAATTGTAGAAATAAGCACTTTTACGGCATTCAGTCAATTTAAATTTACACTCCAAATATTGCTTTTTTTAGTCAAGAATACTGTTTTTCCCAGAAAGGAAAAAAAAAATGAAATTTTACTGGTGTTAGAAACTGTAAAATAACAAAAAAAATCCCCCCGTAATCCATTGTAGAAAAACTCTGGGTGTCATTTAAAAATATAAACATAATAAACTGATAAACTGAACAAACATTTTAAACAATTTAAGGCAAATCAAATCAAATGATGTCGGCTCATATGTCATATTTAACAAAACCCTGACAATATCTTGGCCTAACCCTCCTAGTAGCGATATGTATATATGAACATTTCTAACATTTTAATGTTTGAATTGCAGGCCCTGCATCCAATATATCACATATCATCTTGGCCCACACACAGTAACGGAAGAGGTTTTTACTGCTGCAAGGCCTTGGTCATCCGTGGCTCTAACGCCATTTCCATGAACAATGAGCAGAAAGGGGCTAAAGTTGCACTGATGACACTTAATCTCATTGGAATTCCTTGTCAGGTCTGACCTTGGGAAGATATTAGCCGCTCGACAAGTGACTGTGTGTGTGTGTGTGTGTGTGTGTGTGTGTGTGTGTGTGTGTGTGTGTGTGTGTGTGTGTGTGTGTGTGAGGGGAGAGGTGCCTATGTGTCTCTGTCTGCCGTAATGTGATTGCAGGTGTGTGTGTGTGTGTGTGTGTGTACATGAAATGTCTTAGGAGTAAACGTGAAATTGTGCTTCAGTTCGGATGGTGGATGAATGTTGATTCCTTCTGTCACTGTAACTATGGGTCAGAGAACCTGTATTTGCATGGATGTACAGTATATCACTCCTGGTGTGTGTGTGTGTGTGTGTGTGTGTGTGTGCCAGACCAGTGGGCTGCAGGGATCTCTGGCCTAGTGATATGTGTGCCACATTGTCTGTTCAATAGGGGCCTTTGCATTTTTAAACAGCATCAGTTACTTCGTACTGTCTTTGTTTTGGCACCATTTGCCTTGCTCAATCCTGGTAAGTGCATATCTACACTGCCGGTAATGTGTGTGTACATCTACCTTTATGTGTGTGTGTGTGTGTGTGTGTGTGTGTGTGTGTGAGTGTGTGTGTGTGTGTGTGTGTGTGTGTGTGTGTGTGTGTGTGTGTGTGTTGTGTGTTTGTGTGTGTGTGTGTTAGGAATACGTCCATAGATGGATTGTGTACGTTGCATCATGATTCAAAGATAGTGAAACGGTCAGTAGCTACCGTTGCATGTCCTCTGTAGTGACTAGATTGCCATTAGAGGTGGTGGAGTGGTGTGCGAGCAGGGGGGGGCGGGCATAAGTGCATGCCCGTTTGAGCATGTGTGTGTGTGTGTGTTCTTGAAGCCACCTCATATGAGAGACAAGACAGCAAAACAGTAAGGTTCAACATGTGCAACAAATGCTAAGGTTAGAATTAAACTTGTACCTTTAGTCAGGTTTAAAGCTGATATGGTGTAAACATGTTGTTTCACCCCTAAATGAAACAAAAGAGGCACATTCTGACTGTTGTTGAGGAACCTGTGAAACAAATTGGAAGAAATTGAATAATAATACCAAACAAAATATATTCATTCGATAAGAAATGTATTGAACCAAAATTATTTGAAACAAACGCAAAAATAATAAAAATTTCAGAAAAATATGGAACTCAGAGGAATATAACTGATGTATTAGACATTTTTTTAAATTTAAACTTTATTAATACTCCAGAGATCATCCAAAGGCGTTGAGTCAAAAGAAATGCAAAGCATAAAACAACAACACAATATACAGTCATATGAAAAAGTTTGGGACCCCCTTCTAATTTTGGGGATTTTTGTTCATCATTAGCTGGGATTTCAAAGAAGCAAATTCCTTTTCATATATGACATACCTTAGGGAAACAGAAGCAATTCAGCAGTGTCATTTTGTTTATTGGAATAATAGAAAATATGCAATAGGCATCATAACAAAATTTGACTGGTGCATAAATTTGGGCACCCCAAAAGAAAAATGACATCAGTACTTAGTTGAGCCTCCTTTTGCAAAAATAACAGCCTCTAGTCGCCTCCGGTAGCCTGTGATGAGTGTCTGGATCCTGGATATAGGTATTTTGAACATTCTTACATACTAAAGCGATCCAATTCAGTTAAACGTGATGGCTGCCGAGCATGGAAAGCCCGCTTCAAATCATCCCATAGATTTTCGATGATATTCAAGTCATTGGACTGCAACAGCCATATCAGAACATTGTACTTTTCCCTCTGCAGGAATTTGAACTGTGTTAAGGGTCATTGTCTTGTTGGAATATCCAACCCCTGCGCAACTTCAACTTTGTGACTGATGCTTGAACATTATCCTGAATAATCTGTTGAAACTGGGTTGAAATCATCCAACTATCGACATTAACCAGGGCCCCAGTCCCTTAAGTGGCCACAGCTTGACCAAATTTGACAGTAGGTAGCAGGTGTTTTTCTTGGAATGCCGTTTTCTTCTTTCGCCATGCAAAGCGCTTTTTATAAAGACCAAATAACTTAATTTTTGTCTCATCAGTCCAAAGCATTTTCTTCCAATATGAAGCTGGCTTGTATAAATGAGCTTTTGCATACTCCATGCAACTGTATGTGGCGTGGGCGCAGAAAGGGCTTCCTCCTCATCACCCGGCCATACAGATGTTTTGGTGCAAATTCCGCTGAATTGTTGAACGATGTACAGATACACAATCTGCAGCCAGATGTTCTTGCAGGTCTTTGGAGGTGATCTGTGGGTTGTGTGCAACCATTCTCACAATCCTCCACCTATGCGCTACTGTTTTTTTCTTGGTCTGCCATGCCTGGGTTTAACTGCCACTGTGCCTGTGTCCTACCATTCCCTGACAATGTTCCTTACAGTCGAAATTGACAATTGAAACTTTTGGGAAAGCTTCTTGTAGCCTTCCCCTAAACCATGACAATGAACAATCTTTGTTTTTCAGATCTTTTGGGAACTACTTTGATGATCGCAGTCTGTCTCACTTCAGCAGAGAGTCAAAGAGAAGTGCAACTTGCATTTAGGCACCTAAAATACCTTTTCTCATGATTAAACAGACATTGCTATGAGGTTCAAAGCTTAACAACATAATCCAACTAACTTCGTGTTTAAAGTCATCAGTTTTACATGCTGTTACAGGCATTAAAATCAACAAAACCACAAGGGTTCCTAAATTTTTGCACAGCCAGTTTTTCACATTTTATTTTATTTCATACAACCAAATACTGCTTTTCAAAAAATCTTTGTTTGGAAAACATCCCAGTACTTAGCTGTTCCTGGTAAATGAAAGACATACCACTTTTATCTTTTTTTTGTGAAAGCAGAGTCAATTATAATGCCGGCTGAGAGGAGTTCCCAAACTTTTTCATATGACTGTACACATATAATACCTGCCAACGCTCCAAATAGAAATGTGTATATTTATGTGTGAAAGATAAGTGACGTTACTGTTAGAACAATATTTTAAACAAAGCTTTTTTTGAATGAAGAAGGCCATTTTTGAACGTTTGCTTAATAAAACTGTACACAGATTTGACACTCTTCCATTTACAGTGTGCTGGATGCACCGGAATCTGTATTCAAAAATTCCGCTTTTTCTCCCTCCTTTTTCTATCTCCGTCTCCAGGGAGAAATATTTTCATGGCGAACCCTTCTCTATATAGTTTCTATGCACTTTCCTCTTTGTCCCTTACGCCGACTTTATTTATGGCAACCCGCTAATGAGCTACACGGTCTTTTGTAGTGAGAGAGACAGCGTGTGGAAACATTTAGATTTTTCGTCCTCAAGTACACAGGCGAGATCCCGCCAAATTAAAAGGCACAAAGTGAAATGAAATCACGGAGCGAACCCTATAACACCTGATCAAATACAAGGTTACCCATGCTAGTGTTTTGTGTTTTGGCCGTGTTAATGCCCTGTGTTGCTATCAGTCTGCCGTGTGTGTTTGAAGGACTGCCAGCCAGTGGAGGAGGAGGAAGAGCACCTATTTTGCGGAGAGGTAATTGCTACACAGTAGCCTTCTGATTGCCAGGATCTTTCACCGGGGAACAGCCCCGGCTCCCTTTTCACTTTGCAACCGACAGCCCTGATTACAAATCATCTTATTGATTTGATGAGCGCAAGATGTTTGCTAATAACTGTTCTCATACCATCTGTTAATCTTTGTTGTGATTAAAGAGGTAATCCCAATAGCCATTATTCCCAATGACAAGAGCGTGGGGGGAACGTTCTCTTACACAAGCTTTGGCCTCTCTCACAGGGCCATGCAGGGCTGAAAAAGGGGGGAAGGGGTGGGGGAGGGCTTCTAGAGGAAGGGGGTTGTGCAGTACCAAGGATATCAGTGATCTCCGACTGCAATTGAGAAATCTGCTCCGCCTTCCACACAACAAACACGATACAAAAGAAAGAAAAGAATTACGCCACCCCGCTAGAAATCCATTACCCCGTATAATCACGCAAAATGATTTTTTCTTTAAATATGATAATAAATCACAGGCCGGATCAATAGCCTGCGGACCAACTGCTATGCCCTGATAACGTATAAATCAATATTTAGTATTTAGATTTTAATTAATACCTCGGCGTGCAGGGGCGTCTCGAAGCCCTGTTAACACTGAGAGAAATATAATCCCTGATAAAAAATGGACCAAAGTGAAAGAAAGTGATAAAGGCGAACGCGGTTAGCGCCCCGTTAGCATTCAGGTTGTTGCTCATATCGGTCATTGATCAGTCAATCGCTTGGTTGTGATTAAGGAGCCCTTCAAAATCAAGCTTTTGTGTGTGTTTGTGTGTGGGCAATCATGCATCGGGGGAGGCAGGGATATGTGTGTGTTTACATGGCTATCGATCATGCTTTGTATAGGGATGAGGTGCAATCTGGGTATACAGGAAGATCACACACTTAACATTATGTATGTGGGAATATTATAGCAACAAAGATCATATAACCAATTGCAATGGGTTTTTTATTTGTATTGTCTTAGGTTTATTTGAACACCATTTATTGCACAGGCTATTTGCCTTAACCCTGCATGTAACATTCCTTATCTCTATACCCTGGCTACATGTTCCTGCATGAGTTTATGGCTGCTCCTCTGACCAACACTGCAGCATATAGTAAAGACTTGCAATTAATTGCCCGTTGCCCAACTCTGACAGAAACACTTAGGCAAATAGTTTCAGAGTGATTCAATCAAGTCATTGCATCTCCGATATGCACGCAATGGCTCCCGTGTAATCTTTTTCCGAGGGTTTTAAGTGTTAAACTGCAGGCTGCCAACTGTTTTTCAATTGGATTGACTCTCGTGGCACTTGTAATTGGAATCCCTTTTTTGCTTTATAAAGAGATTAAAATGGATAAATATAGAAACAGACCGGTCAGGGTTTGACTCTGTGGCTAACACAAGATTAATACGACAACTAGATAAACAAGGATTCTGTGTTAATCCTCTGTTGAACTATTGTGCATTTGACTTCTAATCTGTTGACTTGCATCTTTCCAGGGCTCCTGTCCTGCTTAAATGGACTACTGCAGTCATCGAAAAATCAAGAATATTACGTTTTTGAGTGCCAGAGAACACAAAATATCAAATACATAAGTAATAACACAAGTAGGGTCAATCAGACAGCTCCAGACAAAAGTTTGACCACTATGTTAGTGTGCACTGTAGGCTAAGTAACAATACGGAGTCGAGCTACAGTACTTATTGTTTCCCTTTTTTTCCCGCTATTTGCACTTCCCATGAAACCTCATAATAATTCATATTTAATATTACAATACACACTATGTGAAGAGGAGAATGGAAGGGGACTATGCAGGCCTGTGACTGAAGGCCACAGTGGCTGTCCCCCTGTCCCTGGAAAGCCAAAAGTGTGATGTGAGCTATGGGGACATGTGCATATGCTGGATTTAAGTCTCTCAAGGCTGTCTGCTGTCATACCCAGGTCAACAGGATGTTAGGCCCATAGCAAGTGCTTGCTCGGGGTGGCTGGTTGTTTCTCTTTGAGCTGATCCCCGACTCACACATACATCCACTTTTCCGATTGCCACGTACAGAAAGCCACACACACACACACACACACACACACACACACACACACACACACACACACACACACACACACACACACACACACACACACACACACACACAGAGTGAAGGTCAGCTGAGGCTGCTCGGGTGTCAGTTGGCAGTTGCGGTGAGTGTTTGGCGTTGTGCCGCACATAAAAGCCTCAGTAGATTGTTTTGGTGACCTATATCTTAATTAGATTTAATCACATTATCCAAATGAAAATAGTTGAATGTGGTGATTAGGCCTACTCAGTGTATAAGATGTAGGCTAGTTACAGGTGGAATCAGCGATTCTGGAGAGCGCCTGTTGACAAAATCACTTTTTGTCAAAATCAGTGAATATCTCCTCACAATTCGCTACATGTCTGTACTGTTTGTGTGCTGAAATCATTTCCAGTGTAAATACACAGCCTATACTCTGTAAACTGGTACGTAAACAAAGGGTGGCCAACATGCCCATTAACAGAGTTTAGGCTGTATTGACACTGGATTATTTTTCAGCATACACGATACGGGCAAGAAGCAGATAAAGAGGATATATTTTCAGATTTTGACTAAAAGGACATTTTATAAACAAACATTCTCCAAAATTGCTGACTCCACCATTAATGCTCCAGCCACTTAAAACCAGGCAAGACAGGTGGAATAATGTTAAAGATGTCAGTAAATTGCAGCGGAAATCCTCTCAAATTCCTCAACTAGCATCATGATCTTGATATAAAAAGAAGATGGTGCTGAGACAAGGAGTGGAACATTTTCCCAGCCGGTGCAGCGCAGCCATCAAATTGCACTTATCAGTGTTGAGCTGGCATGTCAGTTTAGCTCTGTGGTAAAGCTCACATACACATACCATGAGTCTTGACTGGATTGGCCAATCCCCATTAATCCCTTTTTACCGTCAGGTGGACGAGGTGCCAAATGGGCTCTGTGCAGGCGGGCCGGCACATAGTGTGTGTGTGTGTGTGTGTGTTTTCGCAGAGTGAGTCAGCTGCCACCGGAATTACTGTAATTGAATTAGAGAGTGTGTGCTCCTGACAGCGTCGTTGAAGGCATGTTTTGTAGTCCATCATCTGTCATAATCTTTCAAATTGTCTCCTGGGTAACGTGTGAGAGCATTGTAACATTCACAAATCACCAACTGTATAATTCAATTACGGCCTTTATTTGACGACATCTATACTATTTATATTAACATGATTAATATAGGCTAAACAAATGGGGATTTAAATAGTGTGCTACGGGGTCAGCTTGTGAGGAAAACTCTGCTGTATTGCTGTATACCAAAAAAAGAAAGCAGGCAATGGTAGATGGTGGAACAAGTGGTTAAACAGAATTAAAAACAAACAACTAACATTTTAATTCATTTCAGGGAGGGGGAGGGCGGCAAGGCAGCAACACACATCTTCTTGAGAAGCACCAGGATTCATGGTCTTAATTTTGAGGAGCACTAGCATTAGCAATACCAGTGGTGTGAGAGTGAGGCTACCAGTTGTCTTGGCTACCAGGTTGTAATTTACCTCAATTAGGCCATGGTATACTTGAAGCTGCGCTAATGAACATTTTAGTATTAACAATGGAAAGATCACTATGTGTAATGTGAAAGGAACTCACAAAGTAACCGTCCATATAATTTATCCCCTGACTCTGCAGTTCTCCACAATTCAACAGGGCTTTAGCTCGTTTTTAGCTCATTTTAGCTAATTGTTTGGGGGTTTATTTGGCCCACAACTTTTACTGTTTGGCCGAGTCTTATTTGATACCAACCTTGTTCCAAAGGCAGTTGTTTTCAACAAAAAAGGCCAGGGAAACATGTTGTGAAGTAGCCTACCTGCCGCAGCAGATGACAGACGGACAACGTAAGCAGCTAGCTCGTCAATTTCCTCAGGAATTGGTGGAGATCAGAACAGAGTCAAATTAAGAGACAACAATAACATTTACATGTTATTATTGTCTTGTTTTGCTATAGTTTGCTAACACTATCACACTGTAAGCTATATACTGGATAATTAAGGGTTGTGCTTCTCACAAATAGCCAAGAATTCAAGTAAAGTAGGTTTAAAAATCACCCTTTCTTTTGTCAGTGTTGAAAAATAAATATAGTGTAACATAAAATATTTTCCATGTCAGTAGCGTAAGCATTCACTCTTGATAATTCAGTCTGACGAGGTATCAATTGCTCACTTTACTAGCGGGACAGTTGTCAAACTCCCATATTGTTTCACTTGCTTCAGTAATATTATAATTAATTAATGAATTAATAACAGTGGTATTTTACCATGAACTATGAAAACTGGGTGCAATTGAACATTCATTCATTGGTTATTTAGTTTTTCATCAATGTTATACAGATGAAAAATAGAAACACAATTGAAAAAGCATGTACAGATTGAAATGAAGTTGAAAGATTGAATAAAGACAGTGGGGTGGAGGAGGATGACGGACAGTTGTGGAGACAGGGGTTGTTAGTTTACGTGGGCTGTGGGCTGAGTCGACTGGAATATTTTGATCACTTTAATTTACTATATATCCAAGCGTTTGCTTCTCTCCCCCCCCTGTCCAGCACTTTTTATCAAGCCCCTGTAAGCCCCGTATTGATTTTTTTTATTTTCTTGCCCAGGATAAGAAGACAGAGAGTTAGGGGTTTGCTCTGGTGAATGGAGAACTTTCCCTCAGATTGCTGCTATTCTCCAGCTTATTGCATCCTGTCGTTTGTAGTTCCAGATGATGTCCAGTACGCCACGGCTGCTCCTAAACTAAAACTGCTAATAAACAAGGTGACTAACAATGGAAGAGGGCAGGGAATGAAGAGAGGGAGACAGCAGGCTAACCACACACACACACACACACACACACACACACACATATAAACAAGGGGAGGAGAAGACATTTTAGAATTTGAACTTTTTACAGCCATGTTGGCGCTTTACTTTATGGAAAAAGTACATGTTCAAGTGTTGGTTAGGACCTAATAAGATGATGTATGTAATATTAAAAAATACAGTTTAACAACATTATGGGATGTTTTCAATGACAAATCATTCTATTAAGTTAAGTAATGTGAGAAAAGGATCCTTTGAGAGAAGTTACGAGTGGCACTGATGCTTTTATAAAGATATATTAGATTTTTATTTTTGTTCCTATGATATGGATGTAATACTGTAATTGTCTAACTTTGATTTACATAAAGATCCTGCAGCACTTTGGCACTGGCTTTAAATGATTTAATATCTAGATCAGCAGGAGATTGTCCATGGACAAAGCAACAGAACGTGATGTGCTATTTTCTTTTATCCTTTCTTACGTAGAGTCACCATGCTAGAATTGAAAGAGTTATTCCGTGACTGAAGGCAATAATACGATTTAACATTTCTATTTTACATATCATTCTGACTGGTTCATGTGTGTCACCCTGAGCAAAATTAATTATCACCTTTTGCCCCAAAGAAAATGCAATTAAAAAGTAGAGGTAATGGTTTTTGTTTCTCCAAAATGAAATGAAGTGATGATGTTGTCCCCAAATGTATTGCGTTCTGATAAAGTGTGTTTATCAGTCAAATTGTTGTACTATTCCATCATTTCTTTATAGTATATTTTTTCTTATGTTTTTTTTTTTAACTTATTTTTCTTGTCACTGTGAATTTAAATGTTCTAACATTTGGATAAGAGGAAGTGTGTGTGTGTGTGTGTGTGTGTGTGTGTGTGTGTGTGTGTGTGTGTGTGTGTGTGTGTGTGTTTGCGTGTGTGTGTGTGTGTGTGTGTTTGTGTGGGAGAGTGTGTTTTTGTGAGTGGGGAGAGATAAGTGACAGTCTGATAAAAGATGTCTCCAAACACCCCAATTAAAATTAGAATACCCCTGCAAACGCAAAGCAACACGCAATCTCCAGGTATTTCATTTAGAGCAACTATCTCAGTGCGAGGCTGCCTTATTTTTTGTAATGTCTTCCTTCATTGCGCACACAAACAGCCATCTCCCCTTTTTTTCGTTTTATTTTTCACACATCCACATCTGCCACTGTCTTTGTCAAAGCTCACGTTTGCTCTCCTCGCCCTCCCTTGATGTCAGACAAAATGACAAAATAAAAATCAAACTGAGTCACCCCGTAGTGTGTCCCTTCTTTCTTTCTACTAAAACAAGGTTCAGCTCATTAAACTGTTGAAACAAAGATAAGGGCCTCTAATGCAACACTGCACACAGCATGGAGCTCTTGTATTTTTATAACACAAACCTGCTCAACAAATAAGAACAAAGTAAACTTCATTTTTTTAACTGACATTAGTACTTCATTAGACATTATGTAATTAATTAATTTTCTGTTTATTTTTTCTATCTATTTGACTTATTTTGTTCTAGATAAACTTTTCATCTGCATTTATTATTACAGTTATGAGGTAATTCATCACTAGAATGAATCTGATTGATAATAAAGTAGTCCTTCGGCAGTTCAAATCAGCAGATCACAAATATCTTTTGATTTTTATTCACTTAATATTTTTCGATTTTATTATTCCTATCCTGTCTATTCTTATAACTGGTGGTTATTGTGGGGGAAACTCTCCCTTCTTGTCATTCACGGTGTTTGGTTCCTGCCATCGTCTTCGTGTTAGATCATTCAAACCAGGGGACCATCCTTCTCCCTTGGTCTTTAAATACCTCCCGCAGGTTTGTGAGTGAAACTAGAAGAGGGATTTGCACTGTACAGCGGAAAACGCTATTTGAAATGTGTGACCTGTGTGTTGTGGCTGCAGTAGCACTTTCACTTCCTACTGTCTGGACTCAGACTGACGGCCATGTGATCTCACTTTTGAAAATGACACACACACGCAGACACACACACAGAAACACGCACACACATACACACACTCACAGACACGCAGACACACACATACAAACACACACACACACACACACACACACACACAAAGACACACACCAGTTGCATCAGCAACCGGTGGCCTATGGTTTACCCGCCAGTTTACATTAATCCATTCATACTGATATAAGCCAGTCATTTCTTCCACATAGACCTGCCCTCAATTTCATATTTTTTGCACATTTCATTTTGATTGCTTACTCCTGGTTTTAGTTGAGAGTAGTGCGTGTAGTGGAGGTTTGAAATAGGATTATTGCCTCCCACTCAAGCAGGGACATTTTCTACTGTTATTACATTTGTTTAAAAATTGGCACGCTAGATGTTAGCTCCAAGATTAAATAATGTGAAAGAAAAAGTTTGAATTCCTGCAATAGTGTCACCAGTAAGCGTATTCTAGTTACAGCCTTTTGGACCAGGCACCAAATTTGTGCACAATGAGTTACAAGCTGCCAATAAAAATGAGAGGCAAAGCCATTTCACGGAAATTAAAACAGAAAATAAAATTTGCTTTCTGTTCAAATAAAAACAAACAAGCATACATACATAAGCAACGCAAATATGTTATTTTAGTCAACTGGAAAAGTTCAAATAAAAGAGTGCTATTATAACAAAATTGAAACTTTGCTCAAAATCTTCAAAAAACACAACATCTGTCTCCAGCATTCTTTCGGCTTTGAAACCCCATTTTCCCTGAACCTTACTCAAAGCTCACACCTATACTGTATAATCCTTCTTACATGGTTGCCTGCAGAAAAAAAAATACTGCAGGAAATTGCTCCTGCCTAAGCTACCGTTTAGTCATAAGGATATGGTCAATTTGTTACACTGCCAAAGCCATGCCCCTGAGTCATTTTACTGTATGTCATTTTCTGTCATCCATTTCCCAGAACAGCAGTTGAATCATACGGCAAATAAATAATCCCCCGTTAGCACAGAGAGTTGAAGGTGGTGAGCAATAAACATGTGTCTCATGCGTGTGTCGGCCTCCCCTTTAACCACACATAGGGGCCTTTTCTAACCGCCTCACTTTCACAGACAGTTATTAACTTTGCAGATGATATGGTGTCATGCTAAATATCGATCCCTGTCATCATTAGAGTGTGTAATGATGAGCACCGCGGCTTGACAACTGTGTTATATCTGCGACGGGTGACGGGCCCATGTGTTAAAGACATATTTGCCTCACTCTGGGATCAATAAAATGCTGTGAGCTAGCATGAGAAACGCATAGGCCCTTACCACTGTTATCGATGCACAATGTATCAAATTATGAAATATACGTAGGGAGGAAGCTGCCCGCAAGATTAAGGCAGTCCTCGTAGATCAATGAAGAGCATGAGCATTAATATAGTACCACCGCTAACTTCCCTCCCTCCTGGAAACCCCAGGTTATTTTTTGCTCCCAGGCCCCGAACACTGATGCACACAGACGTGCTTTCGCGTGAATTGGGGGAATTAGATTTGCCTGGTTGGTGTTACAAGCCAATATCTATCATTGAAAGGATTCTTTTCACTCCCATATAGCCAAAGGTCTCTCATTTTAGGCCCGGGCCCAGCAAGCGAGGCAATGGAAAATTGCATTTTCTTTTGCGATTTTTAAACTTATTAGCATGTTGGAAAAACCCTACTTTGCATTCATGGTGTCAACAGTGTGTGTGTGTGTGTGTGTGTGTGTGTGTGTGTGTGTGTGTGTGTGTGTGTGTGTGTGTTTGAGTGTGTGTATGGGTGTGTGTTTGCCTGCGTGCGAGGGTCCGTGTGTGTGTGTATGGCTTATACATAAGTGTGTGAGCAGTGTGCGTGTGCGCATGTGTGTTTGTGTGCGTGTGTCTGAAACAGCAGTCTTGACCTTGGAACTGAGGAAGGAAAAGACTGCGGCAGCTTCATGTTGTCAGGAAAGATTCCTTCTTACGATAACTTAACTGGTTAATCCCATGCTGAAATGTAGCTGTCTTCATTTAGTGACTCATGTTAAAGCTATAGTGTGTAACTTTTTTCATATAAATGAATGTGGGTTACATGCAAGGCATCACCAAACCAGTTGGCACATAGTTGATTTAGCCTATCAGCTACACACAACTCTTTCTGTATTTCTCATTATTGTAGTGTTTACAAACTGGTGTTGTCCCCGGACACTTGCACAGGAGCTCAGAAAAATCCCAAGAAGCGCCCAAGAAATGTTTCAGTCGTTGATTCTACTGCTTAGTAAAAAACCTGGAAGTACAGCAGAAGGTATGCAATCCATGCGCAATCACCGAAGGCTAAATTCATGTAGATGCGCTGACAGTGTTGTTGTAATTACTCAGAATTCCTCAGGAGGCGGAACATAATTTACACATTATAGCTTTAACCCTTGCATGAGCTTGTTTGCAGTTTTCACACACCAAAAGAGATGACAAACCTCTATTTTTGTTTTAACCTTCCCGTATTCCAAACTTAAAATGTCCTTGTTTCTCTGCGTCCTAAACAGGACATTTGTTGGCCTGGTAATCATGTCTGACCACATCCAGTCGACCTCATACATAAACTGCACCCGAAAAAACCTCATTTCCCACGATGCACGTCAGGCCCTATACAAGCTTCTCATCTGAACCAACTGAACATATCCCCACTGTGGACTACAACAGGCGTGTTGTCATCCAGCTGACCCTTGAAGTGGCCAGATGAAGGGCAGGGAGTAGGAGGGGGGGTGAAGGGGTGGAAGGGAAACTTGGGCCAAGGTCAAGAAAGCTAATTTGTTTCCTGCGTCCCCTGCCGTTCCTGAGAGGGGGACCACACACTGCCCATACAAGAGGGGCTTTAATGTGGTTAAGGGAGCATAGCACAAGGTTGAGCTCATTAGCTACTGCATGGGGCCCATATCACGTACATAGGAAGCAGATAGCCGTTCGTTATTGTTTCTGACTGTCATGTTGAAGGGAGTACTAGGAAGACAAATCTAATGTTACATCATGTATGATAAAAGAACATCATGATACGGAGAGTTGTTTAAGACACGTTTTAAGGAAAGCAGAGGCATGTTGAAAGCTGCACAACAGATTGTTTTGGTAGTTTTTGAATTGCCAATTTGCACATGTTTGAATAAACAGTTGTGAAAAAAGTAATTAGATGCATTACATAAGTTAAAGCAATTATATTGCAATGTATAAATACTCCATAACAAAGTAAAGATTCTGCATTGAAATCTGAAAATGTGTTTTAAAACTAAAAACAGACCAAAAACAAATCTTCATAAATAAAAAGCATCTTGAAAACAAAAATACATTATTTGTTATGTATAAAGAGAGTAACCATACAAGCTAATCTGCTTAATCAGGACTGATCTGGTGTGTTTTGATGAGATCTGACTGTCATCAGATTCTGACTCAAATGCTCCCAAATCCAGATTCTGAGAAGGTTATGACATAGACCCATGTGTTTTTGGTTCGCACATACATACATACATACAAATTTGGACAAATATCAGTCTTGAGTTAATGTACATGAATTCAATACTATTTATGTATGACTTATCTATTATAGCTGGGTATATTCTCAGTAAAGGGAAATATATTTTATTGTATAGACATAGGGCTACTTTATATGTTTATTGTTTGTGATTGTGTGCGTGTGTGTGTGTGTGTGTGTGTGTGTTAAAAACAACCTTTTCCCTCAAAACTATCTAGAAAGCAGTTTATATTAATATTAGTAATATATTATATTGACATTGTTATTGTTATTATAATTTTTTTGTTATTATAGTCGGAATAACCTGTATGTTTGTACCATTTTCCAGAGTTTTTAGTTGATTTTAAGGCAGGTCCCCCTCCTGCCATTCATCAAACACTTACTGGATTATACGACATGAAACATTGTTTTGGCAGAGCTAGGCGGCTCCGGTGCTGCGGCTCTTTTTTTTTTTTTTTTTACAGTCAAAGTCAGAGAGGAAATGAATGTATTTGCCACCTCAAGGGCACACATGGTACCTCAGTGGAACCTGTGCAGCAGTGGTTAATCACTGTCTGCATAAAGCCGTAGCCTTCAGTTGGAGGGGAGGTGGGGGGGGGGGGGGCCATCAGCCATGGAGAGAAAGAGTTTAAATTACCGAGCTCTCAGGTTTTGACAAAGGCCAGACCCTGTAATTCGTGGTGCATAAGTGTGCGTATGAATAAACATTTATTTATTTATGAGTAGGCCTACTTCTTTTTGTTATATCTAGTTTATTATTATTTTGCTTTTAAAAATTCAATCAGAGACACAAGTTTGCCACGTTGGTGATGGATGAATATATAGATTAATAAACTCAAAAGTTACCAAAGAGATTTTTTTTTTCTTCTTCTTCTTCTTCTTCTTCTTCTTCTTCTTCTTCTTCTTCTTCTTCTTCTTCTTCTTCTTCTTCTTCTTCTTCTTCTTTTTAATTAGCACCTGGGAGATGTTTCCCATTAACACTGTGCACATTAAAAATCCCTCTTGCTTTTTTTTTCTAATTAAGTAAAGTGGAAACAGATTAGATGGCTTCTTTGAACAAAGGTCAGCGATTGCACTTTGTCTCGCTCCTCCTGTTTGTTTGTTTGTTTGTTTGTTTGTTTGTTTGTTTGGCCGCCACCAGAAGAGAGAAAACTGCCACTCCTTCCCCAGAATGTCACTTCACAATCACTGTTTGTTTTATACGGAACAACCTTTTTTTTACCTTGTCTCTTCATCCCCCTCTCAATTTAGTATTAGTACGTGATCAGATTCAGATTGAGAAAAATGTATTGTCTGTCGTGACGGAAAATCCTCTTAGAAGTGGCTCTAGCATAAAACAAACAGTTCAAAACAAACGCAGACAATCAAAGTAAGACGTGTGTTCCTAAAAAAACTGAATAAAATACCTCATAAAAAAATATTTATCCAGGATAAGAATTAGAATATGTGTGCAAAGTAGCATAGTGCTTATGTCGGTGCGATCAATAGATAAAAACATGCTTCCCGCAACGGTCAGCTTTGTCATTTTTTTTTTTCATCTTATAAAAGCAAAAGCATATTTCGGGCTCCACAGGTGTGTGACAGAGTGAGAGAGAGGCTGATGCGATATAGATTTTCTTTTCTGCTGATATGATTGTATATAAAGCACGTGGAATCACAGATTAAAGCCGAACTGATGAAAGATAGGCATCAGTCAGTGTCGTCTCCGGAGAGAGGGAGGCTGCGAAGGCATGACATGGTTGTCAAGAGGGAAGGAATATGGTGACTCATCCCTCCCCCTAATCTCTCTTTCCTGGACAATTGATTGGGCTTTCATATCCATTAGCCCCGGCTTTCATGGCTGCTGTAATGAATGCACCAGACTATACACAGACTACACAGACATACTTCCAGACCAAACTTGTCTCTAAGACAGAAGGAGAAAAAAAAGAAGCAAAACAGCTGTGCATAAACACAGGTATCCTGAGTAGTGGAGGTGTGTGTGTGTGTGTGTGTGTGTGTGTGTGTGTGTGTGTGTGTGTGTGTGTGTGTGTGTGTAATCAAGGCTAGTTATGGTCTGTGATATCTCCCTATTGATATTAAACCCTGTTTTCCCTAAAGAAAATAACCTCGCTTTCTATAAACTTGTTTTCTCAAACAGGTTTTTGAAATGGAATTGCTGCCTTAATGATGGATTGATGAATGATGTTTGAAGCAATGTTTTGCTAGGTTCTTGTACAAAATAATAGGAAGTGGTTTGGGTTCATTATGGCAGCGCATAGTGTAGGCCTTTGGCACCTGGAAGCCCTCAGTCCTACATGTTGTCAGGTTTAGACAAACAAAGCACTTTGGTTGGTGAAATATAGTGGTCAGTCTCGTATTTCAAGTCCCTTTTGGGGCTTTGTTAATAATAAACCAAGGGATTCCCCCTTGCGTTAATCAAGTAATATCACTGCCTAGACAGTAGCAAAAAAACAGAAAAAGTGAATCATGTTTTTGTAACTATGTTGTCATACGTGTTTAAGGGTAAACCAAAAAACAGTGTTTTAAATGTAGTCATGTTCTACTGTATGTTGAATTTGTACAACTCATACCTGTTCACATGTTCACTATCAAGTTATAATTGTAACATTATTTCAGAAGTTACTGTATGTTCAAAGTTTAACTGAATGTGCCTTGATTCAGATTTCTTTTGTGGCTGCATTTTTGCAGTGGGTATGTGGCACAGGACTGGATCCCGGGGCATGTGACTAAGCAGGTAGAGCAGTCATCTAGTGATTGCAGGGTTGGTGGTTCCATCCCTGCCTCCTGCCAAATACCAAAGTGTCCCTGGGCAAGACACTAAACCCCAAATTGCTCCCGATGGTTAGCTTGCACCCTGTGTGGTAGTGGCTGTTATCGATGACTGGGTGAATGAGACAAGCTATGAGTGCAGTCCATTTATTATGTGTGTTAAGTGTAGCACTCAGGAAACATTTAAAAACATGTGGCCTTATAAGTGTTAACTCTGAAAAACTGCCACATAAGTAACTTATTATAATTTTGAGTCTGAATTAAGTCAGAGATTAATTGATTATTAATTAATTAATTAATTTAAATGTTTTCATTAGTATTTTGGCCTGTGTGTATGTGCCTGCCATTTTCAACACTGTTGTGCATTCATATTGGAATCACATGCTGTACAGCAATCACTCATACGAATCAAATATGAGGAGCTATTCACACTTGCACAATAGACTTGTTAGTCCTGGGCACATTATTTCAGGACATAGAAATCTCACTAAATCTGACTTTTTCTAAACAATAACTTTAGTTACCCCCACTCACCCACCATTTGTGACAGTGATTCATCCCAGTGAGATTCTTATTGGTACACAGTGGTATGATTAACACCAGCACTTTCTTGCAGTCTGAATGCCCTCCACAACACCTCTGTAAAAAAAAATGGGAGTTACGCATGGGAAGAAGCTGACAAAGAGAGCCAGACGAGAAGGGGAGAACGACAGAATTTAATAAAGTTCAACAAGGCAGAAAGGATTGCACAAGCAGTGAATGGTGATTCTGCCTCTTTCCCCTTTACAACTTTTGCCTACTTAAACACTTTTACACCCCCTCCTTTTATCTGCGTCTACATTCACTGCGAGAGGGAATAGCTGGACACAAGGGGGGGAGGGGGGGGACGCTCATTCCCTTTTTTATTTGAGTGTTGACCAAGGATGGCCACCATCTGTGCAAACTGTCTGACTTCTCCCTCATCTCCTGCCATAAATACCATAAATATCAGACCCAGCTCAACTTAACTCGGATAATTCCCACAATGCAATTCATTGTCTCTGCTCTGTTTTGCCACTGTTAAAGGTGGAGACAGCGATTCTGGAGAACGCGTGTTGTCAAAAGCACTTTTTTGTCAAAATCAGTGAATATCTCCTCACAGTCTGTGTTGTGTGTGTGCCGGTGTTAATATGCAGCGTATAGGCTCTGTAAATGGGCATGTTGCTAGCTTATGTGGGTCCCTTTGTTGCCAGGTTACAGTGCCTATGGCTATCTATTAACACTGGATTTCCTTCCTTTTTTTTCAGCGTGCACACAGTACGGACAGGTAGTGGTTTGTGAGGAAATATTCAGCGATTTTGAACAAAAAAGCATTCTCCAGAATCGCTGACTCCACCTTTAACGGCTTTCATCGCTGTTCTCTTAAAGTTTGATGCAAACAGAAGTAGAAGGTCATTTTCGGCAAATAGTTATTTATGTCTAGCGTCATCTCAAACCATTATGCCACCCTATTTACTGCTGTGGCATCTGGTGCCTTTGTTTTTTTTATTCTTATTCATAAAGAAAAGCTCTTCGGAAATCTTTCCAGAAACTAAGCCTACACTTATCTCTCGCTGTGTTCCCGCTCCCTGAACAGCCTTCCACTAAGCTCAAACACACAAGGGGGAGTGGTGAAAATGGGTTAGATGACATTGTTTTCAGTGATATGGATGCGTGGCTTAAAGACAAAAGCGTTGGTTGAATGTTGTCATGTCAATAAGCCATCAGTCGCGCCGCTAACAATAAGTTAATGATTCCCCAGCAGTAATACATTTATGAATAGGGAAGTGTCTTCTTCCAGCCCAGCGGGGGTGCCCATTAAAACAGAGCATGAACAAAATAATTGTGATTTGCAGATAAAATCCACTTTCAAATGGGATTCCGACTGAGGAATTGTTCAAAGAGCTGTAATTTTCCACTAAAATGTGACACGCACTCACAGGAGCGCCTGCTAATCAACTTGAGAATGTGTTTGGGTATGTGTGCCTGTGTGCGTTTGTGTGTGTGTCTGTTTTGAAGTCTACATTATTGCACTATATGCAAATTAAATGACAGAAAATGCATTTGGTGAGGTACAAACCTTTCTTCTTAATTTAATCTTTTGTTAGCCCTAGGCTGTAACATAATACTAATTAAACATATTGTAATAAATAATTTTGCTCCTCAAATATTGATAAGAAAGATTTGAGAGCTTGGTTTAATCTTCTCATTTTGTTTTTGAAAATACTGTTGCAATACTAGTAAAAACTGCCTCTCTAAATTGATTGGTCACAAGTCTAGACATGCACCTTGTGACAATTGGTCACAAGTAGGTGAAACTACCAAAGGTTGCACAAGTAAAATAATAACAGCAGATTAAAACACCTGCTCTCTGTGGAGCCATGAGAAGACTTCCTCAAATGATTACATCAAATTCTAACCCCCAACTACAAAGCGCCAGTTTGACCTGATCCGGATAGCAGGCTGGTGTGATTTGCATAAACTTCAATGCCTTGGAAGCTGAGTCTTCCAAATGGGGTAGACAGACATTAGTTTGGTGCTTTACTTTAGTAATAAAATGTCTAGACACCAACTAACATGAATTTCCCCTAAGAATTACTGTGATCAGTGTGAGAGCCCATGCCCTGTACTCTGGGGTGCAGTTTGAACTACTGTCTTTTAAATCAATGCTCACCTCTCCACTCTTCCTTTAACCCTTAGGGCCCGTTGGTCCATTTTACGGACATTTCATTTTTCTTTTTTTGGATAATTTTGGCTGTGTTCATGCATATGGCATGAAAACTGGTAAGGAAGTGTATTTTTATATGATAATGTTATTTCCAGCTCAGCTCCTACAGTAAGGCTAAAATACACTGTATACAAACAAGAGTTACATTCAGACTGCTAAGGTCCATAAAACGTCCATTAACACCCATTCAAACACCATTTTTTCAACACACTGCCATTAAAGCATAATTGATGCATTTTTTTATATCTGGGTGTCAATCTGGGCTTCTACCTTGGAATTGATCATTTTTACTACTCTCCACCATGTTACGTCATTATGACCATATTTGGCATATGGAGAAAAAACAGGCTATTTCCACTAGATAGCACTGTCACAATCCCCCTTCCTCTCCCTTTAGCTTTAACCCTGAGGAGTGTGTGTGTGTGTGTGTATGTGGGTGTGTGTGCACGTGTGTGTGTGTGTGTGTGTGTGTGTGTGTATCCATGACCTATGACATTATGAGCAAAAGGCTAGTGGTTTTCAAGTGGCACTGTTTTTATTTACTCTGAATCCTCCTCCAGAGCTGGGATGTTTCCTCTGACTTTCAGTAGTGGAGAATTCAGTTGGCCCCACCAACACCCATACACAGAGATATACTCCTGCAGCCACTGGAATGGTACAGGGACCCACCTGTTACGCGTTAATGGAGGTTTCAGACACAGTGGTTGCGTTCCGAATCTCATACTCTTTCTTTTTTCTATTCTACATACTACATCCGACGATAAAAAGAATCTAGTTAGGATGCAGTAGGCATACTATTGGGACATACTTTACTCTCTTATTTCATCATAACATTGCGCCTTGATCTTGCCTCTTGCTTTTATATCCGTCGCATCCCCGTTTGTTTTCATATGGAGGCTTCGTCGATGTTACGTCACTTCACGTGCGCACTGGATTGTGGGTCAGAATCGCCCAAATAGGATGCACTTTTCAACACTAACAATCTTGGCCGCATGAAGTAGGACATCCGGGTACTTCTAACCATCCTAAATCTGGCCATAAGAATCGGGACATCCTAAATCTTTTTTCTACATACTATATAGTAGAAAGTATGCGATTCGGAACGCAACCATTGTCTGTGTCAGATTCCTATTACTCGCTATCAGAATCAGACTCCATCACTGTTTCCAAAGCTTTATGTACTTCTTGTGTAAAGGCTCCCTCCATATTGCCAGGTAAGAAATAACTAGTTCCACAGTTTGCTTTGTATAAACTCTGGTTTCAATGGCAGCTGTGTAAACAGCTCAACGACTTGTTATGTGTCTCTGACGGCTGCACCTTTGATGTGATTGAAGATGGCCCATGTTTTAACTTATTTGAAGCAGTGCACTGCACATGCTTGTGTGTATGGACCTCAGGTAGGTGTGTGTGCTGTGCATTTATACAAAGTCATCTTTAGAGGGATTTTGAACCTCTGCATGAAAAACTACACATGGAACAGAGTGAATGAAAACAGTGCCACTTGAAAACCACTAGCCTTTTGCTCATAATGTCTAGGTCATGGGGATACACACACACACACACACACACACACACACACACACACACACACACACACACACACACACACACACACACACACACACACACACACACACACACACACACACAGTCTCTCTCATACACACAACTTTATTTAGCCAATGATGTCCCTGTTACACTGTTCTTGGCCCGTTCACTGTTCACTGTTCACTTCTGGATAATAACAAAAAGAGTGGAAAATGTGCATGGACTGCAGGTGAGGTTCTTTTCCTAAAACAAAAATTCAATTTATGATTAGTACTGATGTTGGTTTAAAATTCAAGCCTAAAAAAGTTGGAAAAATATCGATGTATAATATTTTTTATAGCTACCTTTTTCAAAAGTCCATTTTACGTACCTTAGCGGTATGAGTGTCAGTTTATTACACTGTACAAAAAATAATAATGCCTAAATATCTGTGTTGCTGCTCAGCATTGACATATCCCAGGCCTAATAATTCAATACAAAAGAAATGAGTTTGCATGTAGTATATTGAAAATAATAAACATTTTCAGTTTTTTCCTCCAAAATACGATGTCATCATGACCAAAACCTGGCAATTAAAGGGTTAACATCTTTTAAAATTCATGACTATTTTATATTAATAGTTAGGGCAGATGTAGGGGAAAAGAATTGGCAAAAAAAAGTTAAAAAAAAGATTGTATAACATTTTTTATAGCTACCTCAATGAAATGTCCATTTTACGGACCTTAGCGGTACGAGTGTGAGTATTTGACACTGCACAAAAAATAATAATGCCTGAAAATCAGTTTTGCTGCTCATCATTGACACATCACAGGCCTAATAATTCAACACAAAAAAAATTAGTTTGCATGTAGTATATTGAAAATATTTCAGTTTTTCAGTTTTTTTCATCTAAAATACGATGGCATCATGACCAAAACCTGGCATTTAAAGGGTTAACATCTTTTAAAATTCACAACTATTTTATATTAATAGTTAGGGCAGATGTGGGGGAAAAGAATTGGCAAAAAAAAAGTAGAAAAAAAATAATGTATAATATTTTTTATAGCTACCTCAAGGAAATGTCCATTTTACGGACCTTAGCGGTACGAGTGTGAGTATTTGACACTGCACAAAAAATAATAATGCCTGAAAATCAGTTTTGCTGCTCATCATTGACACATCACAGGCCTAATAATTCAACACAAAAAAAATGAGTTTGCATGTAGTATATTGAAAATATTTCAGTTTTTCAGTTTTTTTCATCTAAAATACGATGGCATCATGACCAAAACCTGGCATTTAAAGGGTTAACATCTTTTAAAATTCATGAATATTTTATATTAATAGTTAGGGCAGATGTGGGGGAAAAGAATTGGCAAAAAAAAAGTAGAAAAAAATTAATGTATAATATTTTTTATAGCTACCTCAAGGAAATGTCCATTTTACGGACCTTAGCGGTACGAGTGTGAGTATTTGACACTGCACAAAAAATAATAATGCCTGAAAATCAGTTTTGCTGCTCATCATTGACACATCACAGGCCTAATAATTCAACACAAAAAAAATGAGTTTGCATGTAGTATATTGAAAATATTTCAGTTTTTCAGTTTTTTTCATCTAAAATACGATGGCATCATGACCAAAACCTGGCATTTAAAGGGTTAACATCTTTTAAAATTCATGACTATTTTATATTAATAGTTAGGGCAGATGTGGGGGAAAAGAATTGGCAAAAAAAAAGTAGAAAAAAAATAATGTATAATATTTTTTATAGCTACCTCAATGAAATGTCCATTTTACGGACCTTAGCGGTACAAGTGTGCCTAATATTATAACGGGCCCTAAGGGTTAATTGAACTTGGTGGCCTTCTGTCAAGACCTTTTGCCCAAGAAAACAGCAAACAAGTCCTTAGGTGTAGCAGAGGTGAATCACACTTTTCAAACTGCTCCGCGGTGTGGCAAATGTCGGAGTAGTTTGTCGTGACTGGTTCTGTTGGCATAGGCGGGCCTATACAAAATTTGGCTTCCGAGTAACATCTTTTTCCTAATATTTTGCCTAAAATTAGATTACTAGTAGGTTAAGCACTTTAAAGCTATTGTGTGTAACTTCTGTCAGTTTTTTTTCCTATATACATTGTTTTCCTAATACAGAGACAGTTTTGTGCATCTGATAGGCTTAATAAACTTTGGTCAATGGCTTGAATGTAATATTCATTCATGTGAAACAGTAACACACTATAGCTTTAATGCTCACGTTTTAATAAGAATTATCTTCATTTTGACTGTATTTTGCCGGAAGAAACAGCATTTACATCTACCCGGATACTAATTACTTGAACAGATTGTTGATGCATCCGAAACAGAGAAAATAGAACACCAGCTTCCAAAAGTATATGAAAAAGGCAGCTGCAAATATGCAGTATTTACTTTATAACCAAACCCCCCTTCTTTTCTTTTTTTACTTTCAAGAATTGGCACTTTGGAGGGAAGTCCATGCAAAACGTCTCCATCCATCGTGCTGGCTGAGTTTCCACGGCAGTGTTATTGACATAGTAAATTAAAGGAGGCACACATCAGCTAGCTGACGGATCGGAGGCATCAACAGCAAACTTATAATCGCTGCTCTGTCACAGTGGGTGAGTTTCTCTCTCTCTCTCTCTCTCTCTCTCTCTCTCTCTGTCTTTCTCCCTCTCTTTTTTATGTCCATACTTCTCATTTACTTCTGCCTCTACACTCTGTAATTCCCTTCCCCATTCTATTTTATGTACATCTAAAAAAAAAGTATGCTCCATTTTATTGGGTGTATATGTCCTCCTATTTACCTGAAAGCATTTGTTGCGCATAAATATTCAGTTTTATTGGGCGTACTAAAGCAAAAAATATACTACTGCTCTTAAATTTTTGAATTCATCACAAGGTGTTCATCTTATTTATTTGTGCTTTTCTTTGTTGTTAAGCATGATTATTAGAATACAATATATATTTTTTTTACCAGGAAACACATCTGCTATTGAGTTCCCTCATTGTTCCTTACTACTTACCTGAAAAAAAGTGTTGGTTAATACATTGTGAACATTCCTTATATATTCCTTAAAGTAAATATTAAACTTTATTGATGAAATGAACTTGTGCCCCTTCTCATGTCAATACTTGGCCTCTTACAACAGCATTAACTGGAGTGCAAAGCCTTGTAGTCTTCCTACTTTTACACATTCCCTCACTCCAGAGGAATGCCATTTGAAGACATGTGTTTGAGCCCTGCATGTTTCTCTATGTGGTTATTAAGAGGAATTACTGTTGGCTAATCCAACACCGATGTCCTTCTCTAAACACTCAGACAGAATTACGAGTTGTGTTTTTATGGAAATTACACAAAGCCTTTCATTTCAATGTGATGCTCTGAATAGTTTTCAAAACAGTTTCTGAGGAGTATGTGTACGGGCATAGGGTGTTGAGTGTTGAGTGTGCTGCGTGTAACAGAGTAGGTAGTGGAAGTGATCATTGTTCTAAATATATTTCCTGTTTACTATATTATCACATTGTGTGCCATTATTTGGCTGAAACAGAATATTGTTTTGTTCCCAGCTTGAAAAAAATAAGTGGCGACTGAAAAAAAACTCTTCAACAACTAACACTGTTTTGTAGTAAGGAGATGCATCTGTGAGAGACTTGAAAAATGCTACTTTTATGTCAGCGCTGGGATCCTGTAAATGGCGTGGCAAACTGCCCCGGTTACCATGGCTATGAGAGCACATCAATCTCCAGGATTTAGTCTCTTTCTCTTATTTTTTTTCTCTTTTTTTCAAAAAGACACTGGCCCAGACCTCCTTTATGAAGCTGATTTATGACGTTCAATATCTGTGTGTGTAGATCATGCAGTGACTGTGAAAAGGTAACGCTTTATGAGCGAGGGAGGAATGCAGCGCATAGTCTCTGTTTTGTTTATTGAATGTGTGTTTTTCAGTGCATAATATATGGCATTTAATTACACCAAATCTCAAAAACAGCATATAGATTATTATTTGTGGACAGATTTCCCGCCTAAATCTTTTCCATGTTAGAAGTTTACACTATGACATGATGAGTGGATATTACCATGTGAAAAGGGGCGCCAATGATGCAGGTTTTACAGCCTAATGAAGATTAAATGTCTTAGAAAAAGCTTTGGCATCAAAAGGTGTATTAATTTGCCACAATGGCCACATTTGGCACTGGACCAGCCCCCTTGTTAATTGTGCAATCTGGAAACAAGTAGATGATGTCTGACGTGGCTGCGCCCATGCAGACTCTATTGTAGTAAATGGAGCTCTTTGTGTGTACCCGCGCATTTTACCTATATATATATGACAGACAGGGCAGCTGATGAGAATGAGATCATGCACAAAAAATGAGCACACTTTGCTGTTGTGCTACCTCTTCTCAGCAGCCATTCCCTTTCTCTCTTCGTCTTTTTGGTCGGAGAGAGACTGAGCAGATTGATGACGGAGTGACATTGCATTCTGGGAACCCAGGACTATGGCCATAAATCCATGGGCGACTCAGCTTTACAATGGCCTAACTGTGTAGGCATCAGAGGGTAGGAGGTTGTTACTGCATCACCCTAGTGAGCTGCTATGGGTACAACCATTATGTTTTTTTTTCTTTGAGGGGAAAAAAGGGGGAACATTTAGACAGTTGGGATGGTAATGAATTATGAAAAAAAACTAATAGAATGAAAAAAGAGGATAAGGGGAGATAAAGTAAAACTTCTTTGGTGAGTGGAAATTTCCCACGCCCTTTAGACGTTAAAAAGCGCTATGATTCTTTTCAAGTAGATCTGTCAAATCAGAGCCTCGGCTGTATTAGAAAGCAAATAAAACACAGGAACAAATAAACACTCCAAGTTTCTTATTGACCTTGGAGAACCAGCTGTGTTGTGAGTGCATGCAGCTCCACTTGTCTGTACGCACCCTCCCTCAAATCCTGTGCGAGAGAGAGAGAGTGTTTGTGTGTGTGTGTGTGTGTGTGTGTGTGTGTGTGTGTGTGTGTGTGTGTTTTGTTCCGGCTGTTTGTGCCTTTGTGTGTGTACAATGAATGGCCGCAGCTATAGAATTTGATTGGCTAAAAACGAGCTCCAAACATATTGATAATTCCCATGAGTCCCGGCAGGCCATTTGTAGTCTTGGGACACAAGCTTGAGAGGTCACATGTGTTTAGCTGTTCTCTCTCACTGGGCTGCATGTAGAAACATAGTCACAATTTCCTATCACAATATATCAAATAAAGAAATGAGATATCAAGATGTAGAAGATAAAATAATATTAATTGTCTGTTTACTTGCAAAATAAGATAAAGAAGATAAATGGCTAAATGATCTACTGTTTTACATCTAGTGTGATATCATTTATTACGATTATTTCAACATTATTGTTGTATTGAATAAGTTGGAAATAAGTTATCAGCAAAGTATACAGCATATTTTAAGTATACAGACAAACTATTATTTTTACAATGTACTGGAGTATAGTAAGATTTAGCATGAATGCCTGGCAATGCAAATATGGTATATAGTAAATCACTGTATTAATATTTTGTGGGTTAATGTGCAGTGCACATAGTGAACATAATGTACAGTAGATACAGTTTGTTAAGACTTGCATATTGTAATTAAATAATAGTACATACAATTTTTGTTTTACTGTACAATGTATGATAACATATATTTTCAAGTATTATTTTTAGCCTTCGCATGTCTCATTTAACTGAGAGGGATTGCGTGTGCACATAAGTTGTTGTCATGTGTGGTTGTTTCAACTTCATGCAAACAAAAATTGTTGATGTTATATTTCAATAAATCACATATAATTCCGTTGCCATTCATATAAACCAAAACTATACATATAGGGCTAGATATCGCCGGAGATAAATCAGAAACAATGTTTACATTTGTTTGTAATGTGGGTGAACCAACCCTTTACAACAGACAAGAAAAAGTACCATGATCTGTAAAAGTACTAAATTCCACCTATGCTGATAACCAACAGCAGCTAACCAACATATCCCCATTATGAATGAAAGGGCTGAGTCGAAAATATTTCTCCCTTTGCATTTGATCACCTTTAAGACACTTGGTGGTGATTTTGGCTCCGTACTGGCTGCCATACCTCAACCACCATTGTGCCCAAATCCTCTCCTTCTTCTTCTCTGGCTAAGGTAGCTGAAGGCAGCCCTACAGTATACAAACCCTTCCACCGGTGTGATCCTTGTCATCTCAGCACTTGTCATCTCCCTGGTGGCATGCTTTAGATTCTCCAATTTTTAGGTTAATTAATCAAAAATGATTTCTTTTCTCATTAGCCATGCAGTTGGTTTGCAATCTTGCAAAATCAATGTTTTACAGATGTTTCCCTGGGTTTTGTTTTTCGAGACGGTGCTGATTTTTATTGGGTATAGATTTAAGAGGGGTGCTGAGGGATCGTGAGTTAACTCAGCCACACACGATCACACACACGTACACGCACACACACACACACACATACACACAGCCACAGACACACTAAATGTATACTACACATAGTCACATGTTCAAATAAACAACAATATAAATACAAGTAATGCAAAACAGACACAAACGCCTGAACTTGGCTCCTTCTGACTTATTTGGTATACACGCAGAATCTTGGTGAGAAGGACACGTCCAATATAATCTGTTCATCTATTGTAAAATGTACAGCAGCTCCACTTCCCTTTGCTCCATTTTGGTTTCGCCTATATCGAGACGATCGTTGCCAAACCCAGGGGGTTGAGCCACACACACACACACACACACACACACACACACACACACACACACACACACACACACACACACACACACACTCTCTCTGGGTAGCACTCTTTAATCACATAACAGCTTCTGGTTCTAGTTCCTGTTGGTTGTAAACAAATGTAATGTTGCATTTCCTGCAGTCTAGACATAACAACAAAACCTGGCAGTACCAGAGAAGGGGAGCGAGTGCGGTTGCTAAGGAGTGGCTGGCACAAGTCGGCAAGCAGCCAGAGACTGAGGTATAGAGAGGGAGGGACATTCAAACAGCTACAGCTGAGGTGTTGGGCATCGTCTGTTGTACTCAATTGAGCTTAGCATCACTGAAGAGGGTAGCACATATTAAGTTAAAGTTGGGTTAGTAGGTGAGGACATATTTGTGCATTTTCCTTACAAGTCTAACAAGTTCCCTAAGTGTTTAGAAACTGTTGAAACATTATTTTTTTCCATTTGCATTTTCCCCCATTTTTTCATTTGTCGTTCCATATAAATGAATCCCTTTCGTATAAACTTTTTGGGCCCCGGAATGTGCCCTTAATGCCATCTGCTACACAGTTGTTCTGCCATGTGTAGTATACTGTTTGGTTGTGTGTGTGTGCGTGTGTGTGTGTGTGCGTGTGTGCGCGTGCGTGTGTGTGTCTGTCTGTGTGTGTGTGTGTGTGTGTTTGTGTGTGCCTGCATTTGTGTACACCCCAGTCCCGACCCATGCACCGTTCCACTCAACTACGCAGGGAAAAGAAGATGAAGCAGAGGAGCCCAAACAGAAATTATTATTGATTTAATCACATAATCAGGCGCAAACACTTGAGGCCAAGATAGCAAATCCATAATAGCCTCCCCACATAACCACCCTTACAAATTTACCATCAAAGCCCTCCGCGCACACACACACACACACACACACACACACTCACACCGCAAACACAGGAACCTGCAGGGGTCACCTTCAGTCGCCGGCAAAATATTGACATTCCTAATGCTTCTATATGTTTTTGAGTTAAGCGTTATCAATCACAGATAAGGAGCCTGATGTCTCTAAAACATAACTCCCTTCTATGGCAGAGGGATTACAGCATCAATTTTTCTTGTCATAATCTAAACATATCTTTTGAGACAAAGGGGAGAGGATGGTAAAATCAATGGCATCAGAGGCAGACATTTCCCACAGTGGCTGCTTCTCCAGTCTGTCTTTATAGATGTGATACAGGAACACTGGAGCTTACCTTTGAGACATCAAGATCGCGACAAGTGAAAGGTGCTCATGTTTCAAGGAACATGTCTTTTATTGATTAATGTATTTATATATTTTTTTTTAACTTTTTCCTTTATTCCTCTTAGAACTTCAGACTTATTCCAGCTCTTAACTTTGAACTAGTTTGTCCTCGTGTTCATCGACTTCATTGTAACATTCAGAAAAAGAAGTCAAAAACAAAAGCAAAAAATATAAAGTAAAAAAGGCCTTTTTATTTTATTTTGTTAAACATTTGCTAAATGTGCATTACACAGAATGTTGAATACAAAAAATACACACAATGAATGATCATTTGACACCAAGAGCAGGACAGAAAGATAAAAACACTTCTATGTGATACCTCCTCTTCACTTTTATTTTCTAAAAGTCATTATAGACACCTGAAGAGTATGAGTTGTATTGCCTGCGAGAGAGAGAGAGAGAGAGAGAGAGAGAGAGAGAGAGAGAGAGAGAGAGAGAGAGAGAGAGAGAGAGAGAGAGAGAGAGAGAGAGAGAGAGGGAGAGAGAGAGCCATGCCTGAACATTTGGGGGAACTGGGCGAAAACGAATCACTTTTGTAACCAGGCTGCTGCTTCATTGTTTGAATGTTTGAAACATGACACGTCTGAGTTTCAAGACTTCTGCAATCAAACGCTGTTGGAAGGAAAATCAAACCCAGTTGTGTATATTATTTATTTTAATTTTTTTCAGAAATATCCATTTGAACATATTTAAATTCTGCAATTACCTCTACCTCTATATATTTATTTTTATTGTTAGCGTCGGAATCTGGATTAAATGTCTCAACTAAACACAAGGGAACAATGCCTCAACAATCCAGTGTTACTATTTCATTGATGTCAGCCTCTCTGTTTACTGTTCACTTCAAGAATGAACCTCGACTCACACAACTACATTTCCAATTATTTTACAGGGAAATTGGATTACAGTGAAGTAGAAGGAAAAAAATACACCTAATGTTGTTTGGGAATATTGTGTAGCTGTTGGCAAGAAGGCCACTGCATCATATCAGGAGTAATAATGGAAACACAGAGGACTTTCATCATCAAATATTTGCCCAATTCTGTTCAGAACAAAAAAAAAAGATGATTATACTCATTTTGTGCGACAGTCCAACGATGAATTGGATTCACATTTTAACACTATCATACCATCCATCTCTCCAGCGATCTATCCATTCAGTTTTCTATCCCTGTCCGTCTAGCCCGGGGCTATGGAAGCCTAATTGTTTACCAAAGGGTTGCGGCTCATTTGCTCCTGGAGATTGGGCCTAATTAACACTAACTTGTCTGAACACCGAGGAGCGCTGTCCACTCCACTTTAATCTAATCTGTACTCTTTCAAAAAAAATAATGAGATCATTTACACCTCATTAACGAGCAATGTAATGTCTGGGAATTAATCATAATGATTGCTTATCATTTCACTTTGCAATATTATCTCCTCTAATGAAACTGTTCACACAACTGCCAAGAGGGCCTTAATTGGTCGTGTGAAATCACAGAGCACCCGGCAGCTTGCCGCGACGTGTGTGAAGTTCTAATTTGCATGGGCGGGGGTGAATTTCAGGGGTGGGCGCGAAGGTGATGGCATCACTTAGGAACACATATGCGAGGACACACACATATACGCACACATACGCATTGGTAAGGTGCATAGAAATGTAGTGGGATCATTCAAGAAGGTAGGTTGCCGTTGTACTTTACTGTATAGAGAAATTAATATCCAAATTGGAATTCACCAACAGACCCTCAAGGATCAAGAGTGAAAACAACCTCTAAAACATTTTCTTCAACCCAGAGACTAAATTGTGGCTCCTAATGTTTGGTTTCCTTCGCCTTGGCATAAGATCCATGCCAGTGGTGGATGTGATTATCCAAGTGACATGGCACCCAGACTGATCCCAGCTTTGTCCACCACCGTGAAGCCAAGACAGGAAAAACACCCATCCAATATTCCAGTGTTTTGCATTGAGAATCTCTTATAGCCTACTCTACTGTATAACTCAGCTGGTCATCCCCGGCACTCCCATCTCCTGTAGGGAGTCTAAACAGGGTTATTACAGCTAAAATATACCATCCCTCCCCAGTGAGAGGACCACCTTAAAGAGGCCATGCTTGACTGGAGGGAAGAGAGCACTGAGGCTGCTCCGTGCCCCGGCTCCCCAGGCTTAGGAGGGCTTAGGTGCGGATGTCATTTGCTCTTCCTCCCCTGGTCAGAGTGGCTAGCTGCTAATTGTGGCCCCTGGTCTGTGAGTTGAGCTTGTTTAGCTGTCGGGAAAAAAAGGACTTGCCCAAATTGAAATCTGAGTAGCGTGTCTGAGAGTCAGGGTGACTTCAAGACGACACAGTCATAATTCCTTCTGGGCTAATTTCATTATCCAAAGAGACATTATTTTGTCTGCACACTATCCTCCTTCTCATTTTATTCCATTTCGCTGTTCATTGGATCACGATTTGGCAAGTCCAGGTCCAAGAGTGAAACCAAAAGTCAAGACGAGGCCAAAAGGAAAGTGACTCCAGCCACTTTCACACCATGCAAGGTGACCTGGGAATAATCCAGAATTTACCCAGTTGAGTTAAACACAAATTATCCAAATCATTCAACTTTCGACTTTGCACAGACTTTACAAAAGCAACTTCATGAGAGAATTGTCGGGAGCTTGGGATGGGCATGTTGATATTGCGTGCCTGGAGTGTGACCTTAACAATACAAATATCTGAGGCTGAAGGAGAATAGTCATTTAAACAACAACGATGATGACGTAAATGTCTGAACCTAGCTCCTAACCTTAACCCAAAGTGGAAGGATGAAGCGATCTGCAAACTTCTGGCAGTTTGCGCAAACACAGAAATCCTCCCAAGTCCAGGCACCGCCCCTTTCCCAAATGACCTGATGTGTGCTGCATGTGTGAACAGGTAGATCTGCACAATATCTGGGTTGGATTCTTGTGATATTTTCAGAAGTTCATGTATGAAAGGTGGCTCAGAGTCAAAACAGAGAAGAGTGTAATGAACATTTTTAAACCTCACATCATGGCTTAAACCCTAACCCAACCATAACCTTGACCCTAACCCTGATCAACCCATAGAACCGTGAGGTCCTCATACAATCACTTGTCATTTTGAGTATAACACAAACTAATCGGACTTGGCAGATAACGTAGTTGGCTCCTTGGGATCCAAAAGTGCCAGAGACTGAAACAAGTCCAAGTCCAAATACACAGGAGACCAAGACAAGACCAAGGTGCCAGAAAAGTGGCCCAGAGATTAGCTTCAAGTACCACAGCTCTAGTACTCCTCTCCCACTATCAATCCTCCTCATAATTTATACTCCACTCCCTTCATGGTCTTCTGTATAAAGCCAACTGCCAGTTCCTTTTGCGGCTTAATAAAAAGCCCCGCTTAAACAGCTACTGCATTGGCAGGAGTCAAACGCTCCTGCGCTGCCATAACCCACGTGCTGATATGATTTATTCTCTCCCCCGAGGACCGCTCTAATGAACAGAGATGTATGCTCAGCAGCCCCGGTACATGTAACCTCTGTGTGCTCAGAGGACGGCCGCGCTGTAATATGATAAGTGCCTTGTCGATAGGCTGTATGATATGCTAATCATACTAAAACACGGTGCCTCAGGCCCTCTCCCCCTTGTTTATTTATGAAGGCCTGACCTGAGGGAGAGCAATAATCGGCTTTTCTCTGAACCCTCTAACCCCGGGAGCCAAGGGAACCGCCAATCACACACATCTGAGTCCTATAATTCCCTCCACCTCTATGCCACTGCCCCCCCCCAACTCAACTCAACTCCCAAGCTGAAATGGCAGATTTATGCAAACAGCACCGTGTGTGCATTTTCCAGCCCCACATTTGTCCAGGGCACATGTCAAGCGTCCAAATCATTAAACTAATTATTAATTGGGACTGACGTAAAACATGTTGTCAGCAGCCCGCCTCACCGACTTGACTGTGTTCTCAGCTCAGCAAACACAAGTCGCCCGAGCAGGGTGTAGAGCAGGTATTAGAAACCTATCATTTGGAACATCAGAATGCTTGAGTTTCTCAGATGCAGATCCAGTGCAGGAGAGCGGCCCTACACGTATTTAGATTTTTCCATATGTGGAATATTCCCTTTAACACACGGTGGACAAGTAACACCGATTAAGCAACAGATTAAAATAACAAGCGTTTAAATATTTTCAGCTATTGTATTAACCCCTAAAAACACATCTAATCAGTATTTTTATTTAATATTAGAAATGCATTCATAATAGAGGGTTTAATATGTTGCTGGATCTATTGAAAAATTGATGAAGCTAAAACATGAAGATTCATGTACAGGTAATGGTTATCATCACAAATGAGGCAAAGGCAAGTCAGTGTCCCTTAGCTTCAGCATTTCTTGCCTTTGACTTTGACTGCTTGTGTCTTGCTATAGATTGGCTTGTCACGAGTAAAGCTCTCCTGCAACTGCAAACATAAGGCTGTTAGAGGGGAAGGGAAGAGAGGCACACGTATACAGTTTATGTATATACTACATATGTACTGTATATATATAAACTGCACATTTGCCTTTCAATCCCAATTTTGTGAACGTTTATTCTAAAACAGGCAACATTTTCTCTTCATCATATTAACACTACATTTTTTTTATATGGTCTTGAATGATTACTAATTGCGAATTTGTCTTTGGGTGGGGCATCAATCAGAGTGTGGGCCTTGCATCTGTGAGCTATGGGAAACAAAGGTTTGTTTGTGTGCCTCAATCACTCTTGCTCATGAAAGCAGACACTTACTTGAAAAATAAAAAAATCCCTCTCTTTTTTTTCTCTCAGGGAAACACTCTAAACCAACATCCTGGGTATAAATTTGCAAAATGCAATACAGGCCTGATTGTGTGTTGAGTGGATGTGGGGCGCATACGAATAGACCCCGTACCCCTTCCTCTCTCCTCCTCCAAAAAGTACCACTCATACCCTCCACCCGCTCCCACCCTTCTCTGCTCTCATGTGGCCCCCAAAAAAATGCCTCAGTAGTTGTTTTCTTTCTTTCTCTTTTTTATTGTTACAGTATTGAGTTCTGAGCTCCTGTCTTCATTACAACCTGTCAGTGTAAACCGAAAGCAGCTAATTTAGCCAAAATAATTTAAATTTCAGAATGATGAGATGATTTTCTCCCCGTTTATGTGTTTGCAAGTGCTTTCTCAGCAAGACTGTAATGTTGAATAGATGCTGATGTGACTAGCTTTGAAAATCTGCAAATACTACACAAATAAAATGTATTCTTCAATACTTATACTTATAGTACTCTACACTACAAATTTAGCAGCCTTCTTTATCTCTTCAAGTCCCCTCTTTGGCATTTCTGTATGAGCATGAAGTTACATGTGCGTTGCTCGTTTTTACAATATCGGAGAGAAGGCTGACGCAGTGAATGGGAAGTCTGGGAACCAGTGAAGCCTTGGCACTGACACCAGGTCAGTTTGAAGCCCCCCTCACAGCCCAGCCCAGTATTTGAATGATACTCTTCATTCGTGGACCGCCCCGACCAGAGTATTAAAAACTCAAAAATGTGCAACTGAATGCTGATATAATCCTGGAAATATCATCGTTCATTAAAAAAAATAGCTCATTTACTGGAACAAGGCAGTCTTTGTGTGAGGCTTTATGTATATTTATCAAGGCGCTAAAAGGGAACCAGGGGTGGGGGTTAAGGAGGAGGAAGAGGGGCGGGGGGTAGCAGGGGTAGACTTTCCAACTGTTTACATGTTAATTTCAAACTTAACAGCCCTTGTCCTGGAACTATTTATACAACAAATGCAAATCAGTGTGTTTCTCCTTTTGTTATCGTCACACTTGACTGTTGATGGAAAAATGCTAATAAATGTACGTATGGAAAGTTTTGTGACAAGAGTATACGGCAGGTTGAGTGACAGGTTGAATTTTTCACCAAGGGCAACTGAATGTCATCTCATGGCATGAGTACAACAAGTGTCAGTTACAGTAATGCCCTATATCGCAGTCTTTTTTTTGTTGCACACTGAAGCTTACAGTTTTTCTCAGTTGCTTTGATGCTTTTCTCAGATCAGAATGAAAATTCTCATAACTATTAGTTCAACCTCTGCAACATTTAGTCATTTGAGCACATCATAGTAGAAATTTCTCCTTCCTCTGAACAAATTGCAAATGCTTTTGGACATGTATCAGTTGCTTTCATACAATTATCTGCTGTTTTATAACATTGTCATTTGCTTATGTCATGTCAGTAAAAATGAACTATGGATGCTGAATAGTCCTTCCAAATAAAACTGATAGTCTTCATTTCATTGCTTGAGTCATTACATACAACATTGTTGAACTAGTTATCAAATTCTGTCAAGCAAATGTTATGCCTTTTCTTTATCATAGATACTTTCCTCGCTGCATTGCAAGGGATAATATCCGTTGTGATGTAGATGAAAATATGTGGCCAGATGGACAGGAACGTCTGGATGTGCCAGAATGATTTACCTATATATGTTTAGTTACAATATGTCCTGTTATATTGTTCACATTTGTGCACAGCTCTACCAAAAGGGTGTTTTTTTATGTTTGTTCTAAATAAGTGACTGAAGTGTATTTTTCTTTTGCACAATGCTGTAGAATTGCAAAGAGAATATACAGTAGAAATGTGAAACATACGTATTCAGCGTCTTTTACTCACTTACTCCCCTAACTACAGCAATGTGTAACTTTACTGTAGTTTTCAAATGGCTGTACAAGTAGTGTATAGTGCTGTCTTGAGCATTTTCAGGTATTGTCACCGAGTTCTGACAATTTTTTTGCATTGGAAAACAGTGAGAGAATAAACTGTCATAATGAAAACATGACAAAGCCATTTGACTATCTTGTTCATAAACGATGGTGTCAAGACTTCTCATTTTGATGACACTGGCAGTTTCATTGACATGAATACTTGCTTTTGAGGAATAGACTATCCATTTTGAGCAAGTGACGTACTTTTGCAGGTTATCCACTAGGTTTTGCAGTTTGCACTAATTGTTTTGAGAAATGCACTAACTGCTGTGCAAATGTTAATAGTGATGTGAGAAAAGCACCAAAGCGACTGAGAAAAACTGTAATTTCCACAAATATTTCCCATGGGAAGAGACACTATAGGAAGTCATCTTATTAGATTAGTTAAATCTCAATGGGAGGATCTAAAGCACACATGTTCCCGGACTATGGAGATAGAAGTGGTAGCAATGTTCTAGCAACATCTTTCATTCATAACTTAGGTCTTAGCTATGAGCGAAGATATTTGATCTCTAGTCATGTCATAACAGATAGATTGAGCAGAGCAAAGCAGATAGATAGATAGATAGATAGATAGATAGATAGATAGATAGATAGACAGATAGATAGATAGATAGATAGATAGATAGATAGATAGATAGATAGATAGATAGATAGATAGATAGATAGATAGATAGATAGATAGATAGATAGATAGATAGATAGATAGATAGATAGATAGATAGATAGATAGATAGATAGATAGATAGATAGATAGATAGATGAGTGAGTATGTGTATGGCTGAAGTGCTGAGGCTCGACTGCAGCTTTTGTTTAGATGAGTTGTGGATGTTCGGCTCATCGCGTTTAGGTTTCGCTTGATTGATATTTTACAATAATTTGATTGAATGAAAAGAAGTCAACACTTATAGCACCATCTTTCAAGGGCTCTGTAATGCCAGTCCCCACTAAGTGACAGAACATCTTTTAAACAGAAGTCCTTATTTGGAGATGCAAGGAAAGACAAGGTCTCCTGGAGTGAATAAGCACACCAATTAATTATACAATTATTGTCAGAGTCACACACCTTGCAATGTGAGTTAAATGTACACCAGAGAGCAATACTATTATGGTGAAGCAATTGGTAGGGAGGGGAGAAGCACTCACTTTTGATTAAGAGTGCTCTAGTGTTTATTTGCTACTGCCATCTATATTAAAATAATAAAAAGCGCAGTAACACTTAACAATACAAAATATCTAAAAAGTGTGAGTAGTTACTAAGGAATGCATAAGGAAACAATCACTGATGACCTGCATATTAATGAATGTAATAAGTTGCCCCTTCATATCTGTGATATCTCTGAAGTAATGAGAGACTGTGTATAACTGTTCAGTGTGGTGTATCAATGCACAACAAGAGTAACTAATGATTAAATATTGAGCCATGATGTAGTTTTCTGATGCTCACAGGCTACTTCTAAAGAGCAGGGGTCTGTCAGGTTGTTGGCTTGATTCCTCATCCTTTCCTCAATAACCACTCACATTTATTTATGTCACACTGAATGAGTTGAAATCTGATATTGCAAGTTAAAGTAGCAATGCCACAATGTAAGGATACTGATGTCTGATTGGTATAGCTTGTGAATTTCCTCCCTGGGAATCAAGTTTTATCGTTATAATGTTGATTATATGTTGTATTATTAATCTGAGTATTAAATAAAGTTAATGTAGAGGAGTAGAAATGACTGTTTCCTACTAAAATGAAGTAGACTAGAAGTATAAAGCAGCATAGGCTGGAAATATTCAAGTGTCGACAATGTTAACCACATGAATTACTGTTATGATGAACGCAAACATGCGCCTAACTGATTCAAATGCACAGTAAATGGTGACTGCATAAATAAATCAGTCATCAGTGCTGCCTCTTTCTCTCTGTGTGATTATGATGCTAATGTCATCACTCTCTGAACAAAGACACAATTGCAATGACAGAAAACGAGAGGAATAATGCTCTCGTTTACAATAGCCAAAAAGCACTGAGGTATTATGCCAGCCACCTGACTGTGGGCCAGAGGGTGATGCCTACTGAGAGGGTTGCGTCGGCTTGCTAACGCGATCACCTGGATTATGCACATTCCATTGTGTTCAAATATCATAAATTGACGCGTGAACATCCCATCCCCCGCCCTCCAACATTATGTATGTGGCGGCAGAGCTGCGGAGAGACAATTAGTCATATTCGTATGCCGAAATTAATTGTGAGAGATGGCGGGAGATAAAGAGGGAGAACAAAGACAGCTTTTTGTCACTTCTTTCCATCTGACAGGGATAATTAGATATATGAAATTGAAATTCCTCACCGGGGGGTCCTGTTGACAACTCTATTTTTTTGTTTCGTTCCTCTGCCCCCTTTTTCTTTTGTGTTCCTGCTTATGCTAATTTGGACCCAGTGTCTTTCCCTGTCCGCTAAAAGCAGCATCCTCGCCAGGCTTGTCATTCCATTCAGCAATGTACAGCAAAGAGCAGACTGCCAGCCTAATGTATGTGCAAAACAGATATTCAATGAGAAAATTAGAATTCCGCCATGTTGTCTGTACAGAGTGCCAAAGTGTTCGATATTAAATGAAAACAATAAATTAACAATATGATTTTTTTAAAATGAATATGCCACCGATAAATGAAGTGAAATATATTGGCTTAATTAATCAATAAACTAATCACCACGCTGCTGAATAAATTTACCATTTAACTTTAATACAGGCTGTTTAATTTGATGCTGAGGTTAAAGCAGGGAACACACCGCATTGGCCGCCTGCGGCGGTTGGCCGCGTGAATGCAGGAGGTTCGCCGCTTGGTCATATTGGGCCATGTTCACCGCAGTCGCCGCCGCGGCCAACCGCCGCCTCATCGTAGGCAGCGGTTGGCCGCGTGACAGCAGGAGGCTCGCCGCTTGATCATATTGGGCCATATATTCCTGACGCCGACGCCGAGATCAGACCCGTCACACTTACGGTGCAACAACAACAATAACATGGTCCAGCTGTGCCAAAAAATACAGATGTAGGTTCACTGTGTAACCAGCGGCAGTCTTGTCACAAATATCATTAAAACAGCCTGAACACGCACCCCGATCGCAAATACACACACATTAACAGCAATTCAGCAACATACTAAACACATTAACAACAGCAGTGTGTGCTCAGCGGCTAAAATAAAGGCAAACATCAGCCTACCTGAAAGTGAAAGTGTGCCGGCTGACGGAGGACAACACCGGTTCTTCGCTGCACTATATTGGCATTCCACACGGACACCGCCGTCAAGTTTGGGTATATTATCCTCAGGAACAGCACACAGCTTGGTGAGTTTCACTATGCTAACCGGCGCTACCTTGGCTAAAGTACAACCAACAGCTAAACAGATGCAAAATAGCCTACACATATTTACAGAATGTATTGGAAGCCCGATGTCCTCACTCCACACGCCCACCTCATCTTGCAGACCACCGCCACCGGGCAATCTCAACGCTGATTGGCTGTGGAGGCGCGGTGCCCGGCGGCGCTGCAGAAAAAGATGAAAAATTTCATCTTTTTCTGCGGCGCCGTGCTCGCCGCACAAGCCTTCGATTCACGCTCCTTCGATGACACAATTTCTATGCGCCGCTAATGGCCGCGCTCCCGATTCACGCGCCTCTCATGAGGCGCGGCCACGCGCCGCGCAAGCCCCCGCCGCCGGCCGCTGGACGTCGATTATTGGGTGGACGCGCGGCCACGCGCTAGTACATTGACTTTGTATGTAATCTCGCCGCGCGGCCAGTGCGGTGTGTTCCCAGCTTTAGGGTTAAGGTTAGTCAACTCAATTTAGCTAGTCAGTTGCTCATTTGCTCTAGTCAACTGCAGCTGCAGAAATAAAAGAGTTTTGAGTTTCAATCATTTATTGAACTGAATCATTTACCAGATAATACACATGATTTTTATTTTATTTTTGTAATGACTTATTTATTTAACTTTGAAAATTTAGGGTTCCATGATTTTGTGCATTTACAGCAACTCGGTCATTTTTCATTTGTGTTTTCTTTGAGTCATGTGAACCACCCTCGCAGTATCAAAGAGGAACATCTGATAAAGGAACGTTGTGGTTTGAGTGGAATTATGGGTTATGTCACCTTTAACCACAAAACTAGAAGGGGCCTCTCGTAGTCTTTTCTCTTACATGAGAAACAGGCGATTTCATGTTTCTCACAACTGGGAATGGCAGTGGCACATTGCCATAGAAACCCATTCAGCTCACATCGTGCCTAGAACTTCCTGTACCTGAAACTGTGGTGGAAACTAGAAATTATGAAAGCAGTATTTGTTTTTGTTTTGTTGTTTAGTGGGTAGGTATGTACAGCCCTTCAACATGTGTTGATTTATGTCTGTCATGGCTAATTAAAATTTTCAAACAACAATTTTGGAATTGCTTTTTTTTGAAAAATCATTAAAAGAGCACAAATGATAATGTTCTCATATCGTTAATAGTTTTGCATTGGTTTGCATATGAGTGCTAATTAAGTACTTTTGAGGTAACAAATTAAAAGGCAAGTGCTGTCAGATTGCTGTTTTTAAATAGTCTCCAAAAATGTTGTTTAACATTCAAATTAATTGGCTTTGATTTTCAAATTGACAGAAATTAGAATTAAGAAAAAAATATCTGTATTGACTGACAGCTTTCTGTCTCTCTGTCAGACCGTTAACATTCACATCTAAAAGACAGACGATACTGGCCCGAGATCAGTGATTGTCCAAGAGTGGAAAAACACAAAAAACAAGAGAGAAAAAAAATTGAAGATGGTGTGTGGTTGCTATAGGAGAGGGGGAAGAAAGGCAGGATGGAGATATGAATTGAACCGGAAAGAGCCTTGTGTCTAATGCTTGCCACATTTGCTCTTGAATGAAGGTCTAATTACCCATCGGTATTTGGTGCCAGCGTTCCCAGGTCCCAGCAGCCCCTGGGCCCGTAGCAGGCACTGGGCGTCCCAAGCCCAGCTGCCTTCCAAACACTTGCAGGTATACAGGCCGGGCCTAATAGTCCTATACCACAAGGGAGCCAGATGAAAGGACAGGAAACTGCTGCCAGAAGCTCTGAAAGGATTTATGTAAAGACAAGGGGAGAGATGTTAGGGATGCAGTGGTGGTGACTAAAGCCCACCTAAAAGTGAGATACCTGTTTATGTCTTTAAGTGTGGATCACACTTAATGCCAGAGATAAACCTTTATGAGCTAAATCCCCACGTATACAGTACAGATAATAGTATCAAGATGCTGTTAATGCTTTTAGGGAGTGCAAACATTTGCATATTATGTAAATATATTTATTTTATGTTCGTGTTTTGTGTTTTTTTTTGTGAGAGATAGAGTTTTTCTTAATCACCTGTAGAGCTCTAAAACGAATGAATAGCCACTGAAAAACTGAAAGGTCAGTAAGTTCATGTGTGATTTTTTTTGGGGGGTAGGACTGCACTGGTAGTCATTTGGTATTAATGACAATGCAGCAGAAGAGGCTACGCCATCTTGATTTGATTTGATTTTATTTTATTTGTGTATGGACATGACAATGACATTGGACGAACCAGATGCAATGTTTTCAGTGTATTAGCATAAATGCTAGTTTACAACACCTGTCCACAGGAGGCTTTTAAAAATAACAAAATAAACAAGTCAAAACAAAAACAAGATCAAAATACTGATAAAAACTGACAATTAAAAGAGTAAAAATGCAGTATACAATGGAGTACAGAGCAGCAATATAATGAGTCAAATATATAGGATACGTAGAGTAAAACAAAGGCAGCATGATCAAACAATACACCAGTTGTAAATTATTTGTGTGAGCACTGTTGATTTGATTTGAGCCGTTGTTTAAGTTCTCTGTTAAAAGTGCTGCTATTAGTCTCTAGTTTTAGACTAGTGGGCAAGAGGTTCCACAGTTTTGCCCCCTTTGCAGAGAAAACAGACTGACCGAAAGATGTCTTGTGCATTGGAACAAGACAATCACCATTGATGGAGGCTCGTGTGTTTGCCCGACGAGAGCTCTGACGTCTGATGGCCAATTCAGACAACAGTGGTGACACATGGTTATTTACACACTTGAAAAACAATGTAAGATTACTCAAATTAATAAAGTTATCAAAGGTGAAAAGGTTGTGCTTTTTTAGAATGCCACAGTGATGCCATCTCATGGGTTTCCGGTCCATGACTTTTATTGTCTGTTTGTATATTGAAAAGATAGGTTTTAATGTGGTAGAAGAAGTTTGTGACCATGATGTGATACAGTATGACAAATGAGAAAAAATCATAGCGTGCATAAATAATTTGGCCGTTTGACATGGCAAGTCCCTTCTTATGAAACGGAAACAGTTCAGATTTAGTTTGACCTTCTTTGCAACATACTTAACCTGCGTAACAAATTTTAAATTCTTATCCAGGATGATGCCCAGATATTTTACTTCATTTACTGATTCAATTAATTAATTTTTGATCCGTACCTCAAAAACATCGGTGACAGGTCTATTACGGATGGAGAAGCACATAGAGACGGTTTTCTTCACATTAATGGTCAACTGAGACAGCTCAAGCCATTTTGAAATGCTGAGTAATGCTTGTGTCAGGTGCTCACCTGCTAAGCTGGGTGTTTTACTGGACACATGGATAACAGTGTCATCAGCATACATTTGACAGTTGGACCCCAGACAGCAGTTTGGTAGGTCATTGATATACATAGAAAACAACAGTGGACCAAGTACAGACCCTTGCGGTACTCCCATGCTGCTGGCACGCAGATAGGACCTGACCCCATTAACCCTGACACATTGCTCTCTCCCCTCCAGGTAAGATGTAAACCACTGCAGAGCTTCTGATGACATTTTGAACTGTTTTAACTTGTTCATTAGAGTACTGTGGTTTACCGTGTCAAAGGCCTTTTTTACGTCTAGGAACACTGCCCCAACAACATTTCCTTTATCCATTGAAGCTTTTATATTTTCAAGCAAATAACAATTAGCTGTTTCAGTTGAGTATTTCTGTCTAAACCCAAACTGCTGTGGATGAAGCAGCTGGTTAGACTCTAAATGTTCCATTAGTTGCTCAGCTATAATTTTCTCCAGAACCTTTGAGACAACAGGGAGGATAGCAATAGGCCTATAATTACTCGCTATGTCCTTGTGTCCTGATTTATAGACAGGGGTAATTATTGCAGTTTTCCAGCTTTCTGGGAATATTTTGGTTTGTATTGACAGGTTAACTAAGTAAGTGATTGGCTCTAACAGGTAGCTCTGATGTTTCTTGATTAATGCAGCATGAAGATTATGAATATCTTCAGTTGTGTATAATGTAGCTAAATACATTGCTGATCCCTTCCCACAATACAATACTACTCAATGGTGTCATTCTTTATACCTCCCCCCAATTAAATTCCTAAACATCAATTTAGGATGTGTTATGTATAAATATAAACACACTCTCATACTGGTGGGTCAGTCCTGTGATGTCGAAGCAGAGGGACATTGAGTAATGGTCTATCTGTGTGGGTTGTGATTTCCATGAAAGGGCCCGGCAGGGTGGGACGGGAACAACGCCAATCGTGACGACTCTCGATCCATCCCGAGAAACAGGAATTCCCACAAGCTGGATAAACATGCAGTTTGGTGGAGTAATGGGGTTCACCATAGGCTCCCTCTCATCTCTAAAGGATCAGGATGTTGGTCATATCTTACATTGAAATGCCAGTGTAAGTATATAGTTGTTGCAGGCTCAATGTAGCCATAGCATTGTAGGTTGAGTCAGTGATCCCTGAGAATGCTATACTTGTCAAAATCACTTTTTGTCTAAAATCAGTGAATATCTCCTCACGATCCGCTACTGGGTGGCCGCTAAAAAAAAATATATCCAGTGTTAATACACAGCCGAGGCTCCTATAAATGGGCATGTTGCTAGCTTTGGTGGTCCCCCTTTATTTACATAACATTTGTTTACATACCAGTTTACAGAGTATATGCTGTGTTACAACACCCTATTTGTTTTCAGTTCACACACAGTACGGACAGGTAGCAGATCGTGAGGAGATGTTCACTGATTTTGACATACATTGTTATGCCTCACATATATACACACGTATTCCAGAATGGCTGACTCCACCTTTAATATTCATTCCAAAATTCCAATTGTTGCCACTCACTGGGGAGATGGACCTCTTATGGTTTCTGGTAAATTGCAGTGTAAAAACAATATTTTGAAGCCCACTTTGATCTAACCATACTCCATGTATTCATGCACACAGGACAACGAGGGATACTTCTTGGATAGCTAGATAACTATAGAGAGAACTGGAGGATGCAGGTAATCAGTGAGGAGGGAGCATGGGTGGGGCCAGACATTTTACAGCCTCCAGCTTGTTTTCTTAGACAGCACGTGTCACTATACTGGATGGCTCGGGAAGGACAGAAACAATACAGCAGTAGCTATGAGAGGGCAGTGTGTGTGAATCCACAGAATGCAAACTGTGTTTATCCTAATGGATCCAGACAGGAGCATTGACGGACATGGGGGCTGGAACCTGAAACAACCACACATTTGAATAGTGTTTCCTTTTGGGGATTTCTGTGTATTTTGGTTTCTGTTCTGGCTGTTAGTCTTTGTGTCTGGCGTAAAAAGGTCTCTGATTATATATTTCTTTCAGCGTTGTAATACCAAGTGTATGTACATTTGCGGCACTCTCTCAGCGGTTGTCCTCTAAACTCTAAACTACAAACTCCACATATACACACACACACACACATTGGGATTTGTGTTTTCACATGTCGTTATACTGTGAATCAACTCTTTTGTTGCACGGTTCACGTCATAAAACAAGAGAGAAAGAACATCGTTATGCTAGTGGGGGCACCTCACTAAAACGCTCCAGTGACAGGAAAATGAAAAGCCGTAATTCCTCCGGTGAAGTGAAGTCTGACTTGTCGGCGTAAAGCACTTCCTATCCTTTTGTCCGGATCTCAAAGGGAATTATAGAGGGGAGAGAGTTAGTTAGATATGGCTGTTAATAAGACCGCCGAGCCCTGACCATGATGAACGTCTAAATGATTTGGACCGTGGCCATCGTATTAAAGTAATATAACCACATTGCTTAAACCCTGGATGTTCATATCTTGTAGCACCCATAGAGAACATGAAACATGAGGTATATATTCTCTGATTCGAAACCAACTGTGTTTTTTAGTTAGGCTCCCAAGCTAAGTTATAAAGGGAACCAGGTATTGCTTTGTTTTGCTCACAGAATAGCACAAATCTACGCCCTACTCGATAACAAGAGTAAGTCGTGTCCCATCTATATGCATCCTTCCATACACCTACATTTTTTTAAATTGTTTGTATTGAAGTCATTAGTTGATAAAGAAAGGGCCTTTTATGCAGATGTGATGCCTTTAGCACTCATACTGATAAGCAGAGTGGAAACAGAGGGTTGGGGCTGAGGTGGATGGTGTGTGTGTGTACATGTGCGTGCGTGTGTGTGTGTCCGTGTGTGCGTGTGCGTGGAGATCAATGAGCTAATAAAACAAATCAATGGGGAGAAACCACAGAAAAAAGTGAAGTCATTAATTTGCAGAGACAGGATGATCCCACCAACCACATGCATTGATTAGAAAGCAGGTCTGTGGAGAACCTTCAGGGGGTATCATATTAGTGAAGGGAAACAATGGCCAGGCAGGGTTGGGGTGGTTTGGTGGGAGGAGGGAGTGGGGGGGTGGAACTTTCCTCTGAGGGTTTGCTGCTGTTCTGAGGGCAGGAGAATAGGTTAACCGGTCCGATCAATGGCCTCTTCAGCATACCTCCAGAGAATGCTATCGGGGGCTCCTGTGCTGTTTGCTCTCCCAATACCCTGTCAACACAATATCTGCAGGTGTGATGTTTTCTCTCTGCTTATGAGCGCACTACCCATTGATTTTCTCTTCTTTTTTTTCAAACCAAGTGTACTCAAGCATGATTATGATATTGAATACATCATAGCAGTACAAAGAGGTCTGCAAATAAGGTCAGAGGTGAAGGCTAATGTTCCATTTTTCATCAATATAATTATTGTTCATCATGATTTGTAATCCATAATATTGGTGCTGAGTAATATACACTGAAGCCTACTGCAAAGTATAGTGCGAAGGTGGCGGTGGGTGTGTGTAATGTGCAAGACCTCTGTTTGAACCTAACAGGTTGCTGCTACACATGTACAGTAAAATCTACATAGCACACAAGAGATGAACAATTTGAACTTGTCCATCTCATATGTATGACAATATATTGTATATAGGAAAATATTCAGGGCCATCACCAGTCATTCTGATTTGATCTCTATGCTGAATATCTACAAAGTTCTCCATCGGTCAGGGTTCATCCGATGTGCCGAGTGCCGACACAGCTTGTTTTTTTCTGCAGCCATTTTGGTGGTGAGGGTGATGGGGGGAGGAGGGGTGGAGCAGGTGATGTGAGATTGACGACTTAAATACTTCATCAATCAATGCTGCAGCCAATGTGTTGTTTGGTGATTGGTAGAGAATTCAGGCAATCCATCTTTCCCTACCGGCAACTGGCATTCAAGATTCTCCTCAGGTTCTCCATGTAATGCCTTGTATTTCTTTATTTCCAGGGTTAAACCTACGCTGCAGATATTTGAGTGTATGTATGTGTGTTGGGGATGGGGGATAAAGGGGGGGTCCACTCTAACCCTTCACCTGTTATTAGAGTATGTTAGACAGGCACGCTGCAGCAATATATGCTACACATACAAGTGGACAGCCAATTCTCTATCAGTCCTTCAACAAACAATGAATCATACCACAGACATATGAAGGCATGAGTGTAATTACTGTATATACATGTAAATTAAGTTATAACCAAGAGGACTTGCACTTCATGTCAGCCATTGCACTCTATGTTACATTGTTTGTTGACTATAGGCGGGAAATGTGCTGATTATGATTTACACTACAGAGCCGAAAAATGGAACTTAAAAAAAATAAACTTTCACTGAGATTATTAAGCCAAGTAAAGACGCACAAATGACAATTTAACCACTGCTTGTAAGTTTGAAAATTCAAAATTTAAAGTTGCATCTTATTGCAGTAATGCATACCCATTCTACATTCCAATATTAGAAATGCTGCATACATATGTAAATATGCACAAAATATCATATCATCAAAGTCCGATTTGTGTCAAATCGTCTCAGTCAATACCAGAATATGCATTGTTTCAATCACCCCGCGTTACAGGTGCATGGTGCAGTGTTGCTTCAAACATTACAATTTCTCTCCAGTCCTCATCTCACTGTCTCCACCGCTGTGTGGTTATAGTATAGTAATGCTGAAGCCCCTGGGTTTTGCTTAATTAAAATACATCCTTTTTGTGCTCCCCTCGGAGCCCAGTGATAGAGTAACTATGCAATGGGTTTAGCTGTATTTAGCTCCTTGAGGAGTTAGCCAATGTTGTGTCAGGCAGCCACTCACAGCTAAATCAACAAAACCCTGCAAAGAGGCAAGTGGAGAGAGAGAGAGAGACATAGAGAGAAAGAGAGTGAGAGAGAGAGATGAGAGAAAGGGCTGGGGTGAGGGTGTGTGTGTGGGTGGGGGGATCCCACATCGTGTAAACCCTTAGCTTTTCACACTGAGCGGCGTTTCCACGCTAAGCTCTGAGCTTGAACCGAAATCCTCTCACTTATCCTCAAATCCGAGATGAAATACTGTCAGATGTACTGTGATCCAGGGAATTTGGTGGAAGACTGACAGGCAGGGCGGAGAGACGTATGAGTGACTGATACTGAGCGGCTCTGCTCTGTGTGTGTGTGTGTGTGTGTGTGTGTGTGTGTGTGTGTGTGTGTGTGTGTGTGTGTGTGTGTGTGTGTGTGTGTGTGTGTGTGTGTGTGTGTGTGTGTGTGTGTGTGTGGAGGAGGAGGAGGGAGAGAGTGGAAGATACAGAGAGGGGAGGAGATTGAATACAATGATATGTCAGAGGCACAGTGAGTGACTCAAGTCGATTTGATGCTTGGTAACCAAGGACATATCGTAGAAAGAACCACATAAACTATACAGTCCTGTCCTTTAGATTTCACACAGTATGACTTGTATGAACTTCAATTGTGTTACATTGGATATATGTGTATTTCAAAAAATAAATAAAGATCTATGTATTTGATTCAAAGACAATACACTGTACGTGGCTTCAATTTGCATAATTTTACCTGCAATTTTGGGGGTTTGTGTATATTCTGTAGTCAGTTGTTTAATGTGGGGTATTTCAGGGTGATGTTCGGAGGGTGTGTGCAGTCCCTCATCTGTGGATAGCTCTAAGGCACGGGCAGGAAATGGAGTCTTGGCATTTTGTTTTGCATCACTGCTCCCCTTTATTAGAGAGGAACAGAATCGGCATAGAATAATAATTGGAAAATTGTAAGCTTGCTTTCATTATAATTAGCGAGATCACAGGATGCAATAATCCAATTATTTTACTTAAGAGCAAGTTTGCCTCATGCCCCTGCAATGTGTTGCAGGATGTACCCATACATCCCCACACGCACGGACATTACCAGTCAAACGGCGAGAACTCCGTCTCTCTCCCTACATCGGCCCCCTCTCACATGTAAACACCAGCATGCTTGAGTGTGCTCAGACAGCTGAACATACACTGACATATGAACACCATTTAGGGCCTACCATAAACACACGCGCGCACATACACCTCAACAACATACAAATAATTGAGTAAGATTTGCTGGTACATTAAGTTTAATGTGTTTGACATTCGGGGCGCGCGGAAGGAAATGGTAGGCACAGAGTGGAGTAGTAGCCACGGCGCGTCTTTCTTCAATCAGGGCACTGCGGGGGCTTCCTTTTACAACCCCCGGACGCTAAACCGAGGGCCCGTCAAAGCTAATTAGCGCTGTTGCAAATGGAAGCAGGTCATGGCTCTCAGCGGATTGGTCCACGCAAAGGGGTCGCCAAAGGTCAAATCCTCCAGTATGGAATGATATAAACAATCATCTATGGACCGCAAACCAATCAATTCCCTTTTAACACTATCCTCTTCCTGGTTGGCTGCTCTCAGAGGTCAGGGGTCAATGGACAAAAAGACAACTGAGCCGGTGGCTTTGGTGAGTGGGAGGATTATCTATTCATTCATGTTTTAGCAATCAATATAACAGCAGAATATTAAAGTTATTTGAGTTAAAATTATTTGATATGGTGTAAGTATTTGTTTGAAGGTAGACTCAATGAATGTGTGTTGTCGATTTCACTTTCTGTCAAAATCAGTGAATATCTCCTCACAATCAACTATACCTGTCCATACTGTGTTCGCTGAATATAAATGCAGAGTTTTGAGCTACAGTGGGCACCCTTTGTTTACAGACCAGTTTACAGAGGTATTAACACCACATTTTTTATAAGCTCACACACATTACAGGTAGCGGATCGCGAGGAGATACATACTGAGAATGACTGACTCCACCTTTAACTCTATGCCTTTTACGTATTAATTTTATTTAGCAATTTTGATTGCTTTTTTGTGCACATTGTATAATCAAACTTCAGATCTTGGAGAGACAACTATTTATTCTGGTCATTCATGAATCCCATGCAAACTAATAACACATAGGGAGAAACATGATCACCTGTAAATATTTTCTTTTTGTGCTGTTTAAATCATGCATCAGCATGTGTTTTCCTGCACCCTGAATGCAACCACTTCAGCATTGACATGAAGTTCCGCAATTAGCCGGGCCGAGAGAAAGGGCCGAAAGACTGAGAGAGAAAGGGGGGGATAGAGGAAGGGAGGGGGGAGAGAGAGAGAGAGAGAGAGAGAGAGAGAGATGGAAACCAACGCTTGAGGAATTGAATTACCGGAGCCTTTTCTCATTATCATTTAGCCGTCTTTTATGGCCCACCAGTAAGAGATGATGTTCCCATGACCCCGCACAATGCGCCGACATATTATTCAATCCTGGCCCCGATGAAATTCCTGCAAATAAAACCTTTGTGCCGGGCAACAGCTAATTATTTGACAGATTGGCCCCTTTCTGGCTCAGGTTACAGTGTGGAGTGGCCATGTTTTCGTCCCCCCACCCCCTACCCACACCACACCACCAGCACTCACCCACTCTCTCTCCCCTCCCCTGTCCCAGTGCAAAGAGGGGCCACTTTGAGAGAAAAAAAAAATCCCAGAGGGCCTCATTCTTTTCAGGAGATTATATATTCTCCCCCACCACCACCACCACCCTCAACCCCAACCCCACCTTCCTCTCTTCTCCCCAACCTTCTATCCATCCAAGATCAGGGGAGCGTGGTGTGTGTGTGTGTGTGTGTGTGTGTGTACAGGGGGGTCTGTGTGTCAGTGACAGCAGTCATTTCATAGTTTTAAAGGGTGTTCTCAAGCAGAAATATTTAATCTTCCCACGAAAATAAAGTTTGACGTGGCTGACTGGTACAGGGGGAGAGAGAGAGAGAGGGAGAGATGCAGACAGACAGAGGGGGAGAAAGTGAGAGATAAAAAACAACACAAACCCTTTCAAATATGTGTGTTGTGGTACTCTGTAGTTATGCTTCTTTGAGGAACCACTGTACCTTTGCATGGAGTGTATTTTTGCGCACGCTACCAAATTAGAGAGTTGGGAAAACATTAACGGATTAAAGTTTGGGTGGGCATGCCTTTGGCTTTGACTCAGTCCACTAATAACAAGGGTTTGTCATTAGTGTTTCGGACATGGACCACCAAGATAAATGCCAACACATGTTTAAATTATCTGGAGAGTAATGGCGTTCTCCCTCGGCCCTTTCCCTCCCCATAAAGATCCCTTGTTGACTCGGCTATTCAGACATTTTGAGTTATCAGCACAGGGTTTAATCTGTTGCTTACTTTGCACCCATGCAGTTGGTATAATTCAAGCCGGAGTATGTGTTAAAGAGAGAGGTTAAAATTAAACACCTAATTGAAATAATGCAGGGAACTCCACTGGGTAACAAAAGGAATTTTAACAAAGCACGTATAAAGCATCTGAGTCAACGAAAATTAAAATTATGTGAATAAAACCTAAATTAATCTTATAAAGAACACTCCATGTAAAAACTGGCATTCCAAATTATGTGTTTTGTGATTTTTCAAAAGAAAAACAAGTATACAGACTGTAGAACCAACTATGTATAAAATGTGGTATATTCTCTCTGTTCATAGTGAAAGCATTTTTTTTTTTTACTCTGACCAAGAAAGTGCTATAACTGAAACTAAAAATCAGCGATCATTATTATAATCCTGGCACAAGTGCTTGTGAAACCGTAGCTCGTTTTCACCCAACCCGAGAGACCTCAAACAGGGAACTGTTGCCACTGTCTGACATTTCTGCAGCAACACTGTTGGACATAGCCATTGGGATATTACCAAATAGGGAATCGATATCATATAATGAAACAAGTGAAAATGGAAGTTGGGTTGTGATATGTAGCCTACAGTAAAGGAAATATGCAAATGTGTGCCATGCAGGAGGGGCATATCATATGGAAACCGGTGGGAAACAGTAGCTGTTCTTCCCAACAGGGCCTTTGCGGTAGATCTCAATGGCAAGTCTAAAAAACTTGAGTAAAGTCATTGTTTTTGTTGAAGCCAATATAATCTGTGCTTTGTGCTCCAGTTTAACAATTTACAAAAATCCACATAGTGCATGAGCATATTGATGTTGTTGTATGTTGAAATTTTGTCAAAATAGTTCAATATAATTGAAAATTTAAATTCAGAGTGGACTGTCCGATACTACCATTAATACACCACAAGGCAGGGAACCAGTTACTCTCCTATCTCTCTCCTACAATGACAATTTCCAACCTTCACATTCCCTTTCCCATTCTTTTTCTAATCCTTTCTGTGGTGAACGTGGCCTTCAAATGCTCGCCGTATGGGCTCCTGGTTTGCAGTTTTTTGTTGGGGATGCTGGACCACTGTGTTCACCTGGCATGAACCCAAGCGAGTGGAGCCTGGAGAGTATTCATTGCTCAACCTGGGTGAAGGTCGTTAGAATCCAGCCCATTCCCCACTCCGCTCCCCAATGAGCAAACATATGGTCACGGAGCACCTTGAAAAACATGTTTGGGTGACCACAACTGCTTGGCCTGCAACTGCCACATGCAAAAGACACAGTGGATGGTCGCTAGAGGAGGTTTAGGCTCACCTTGCCATAGTAGAACAATGATAAAGAAAGAATACACCAAGGCGGCCCAATACACAACCATCAGTCACTAGTTGCTCGCACACTTCAACAAAAAAAACCCATGTGAAATCACAGCGCTATAGACATAGCTGCGGAAAAGCCTTCCAGCTTGCCTCTCGTTTCTGTTGTTATAAATGCGTGTAATCATAAGTTACAATATCATCACCCCGTTGTTCAAACAGCCGAGCCTCGTCTAATGGCTTCCACGTTTCCTCAGTGTTAAGCTCATTAGTGGGTGACCTGAAGGCATGGAGGAAAAGAAAGGGAAAAAAGAAGACAAGCAAGCGAAGTCTTTTCTTTTGGATAATGGATGCTTGCTGTTTTGAGACAGTAAAAATAAACAGGTCTGCGGCTTTTGATAATGAATATGCTGTAAACATCCCAGTCCCAGAGAGTGTGCGTGTATCACAAGTGTCCAGCTCACAACCAGACTTGTGTGTGTGTGTGTGTGTGTGTGTGTGTGTGTGTGTGTGTGTGTGTGTGTGTGTGTGTGTGTGTGTGCGTGCGTGTGTGTGTGTGCATGTGTGCATATTCATAATACAGAATGTGTGCGAGCATGAACGCTTGTCTGTCTGTGTCATTGCATGTGTCTGTATTTGTCTTTGGGGCAGGCTGAGGGGTGGAGGGAGGGAGGGAGGTCTGTGTGTGTGTGTGTGTGTGTGTGTGCGTGTGTGTGTGTGTGTCTGTGTGTGTGTGTGAGTGTGTGTGTGTGTGTGTGTGTGTGTGTGTGTGTGTGTCTGTGTGTGTGTGCGTGTGTGTGTGTGTGTGTGTGTGTCTGTGTGTGTGTGTGTGTGTGTGTGTGTGTGTGTGTGTGTGTGTGTGTGTGTGTGTGTGTGCGTGTGAGTGCGTGTTTGTGTGTGTGTGAGTGCGTGTGTGTTTGCATGTGGTGTTGAAGACGATGACTGGCTGTTAGACTTTGTGAATGGGAGGATGTGAGAGTGTCTCTGGTGTCTGAGTGTCTGGCCCAGGTGGCGACTGGAAGGCCGACTTCATTAGCCCTTAAAGAGGAAACAAAGGAAGATGCATCGCAAAAAAAGTGCCATCCCTCATCTGTGAGGCCACCGCCTGACACATTAGGAATCTGTATGCTCAATTAACCACTGGCAGGCTCATTTTTCCTCTTCCTCCCTCTCTCTCTCCCTCTCCCGCTCTCTCGTTCCCCCACTCTCTTGATCAAACAGAGCAATCACACTGAATTTGAAGCAACACTTAATACGTGGCGTGTTTGTGAAGTTATGGCATTAGGGCATACAGACTTGAGTAACGTTTCCATGTGCGGCATTTATTTAATAAATGTATTACTATACTCAACCTCTGTTTTGCAGAAAAATTTAACAATCTGTCACTTCCTAATTAAACAAAGCAAAGCTTGCTGATTGCACAGAACATTCTCTCAAAACCTCCCTCTATAAATTCCACAACTGCCTCTATTTTCCATTTCAGGAGCAGGAGGAAAATCAGACTCAAGGAGGACAGGAATAAAATTGCGTGCCGAAAAACACATTGCTCCTGAAGTCCAATGTGCATGTGAGCTATATTATATTCTTTTATAGGTAATTTACACAATCATTTTATATAACAAAGTACAAGCATGGTGAAGAATGAGTTTGTGTATTCATTCCAAATCATATCTCTAACTCATTTAAGTCAATGTATTAGATTGATTCATACTTCCAGAGATGTTGTCTTTGTTAAAAAAAATGTCTTTCCTGTCAAAACATTGCACTAGATTACCCACAATGCAACAGATTACCAAAAGTCCAGTTATTTGTTATATTTGTGCATGCTATGCTAGTAGGCTATAACAGCCTTGAGAAAGGGATGAGAAGATGGCTACAGAGGCCCAGTAAGTTTGTTTTGCTTTTAACTCGACACCCCCATATTTAATTACATTTTCAAACTTGTAGTCTTAAGCCCCAACCGACGCTGACTCTAGTGATATCACTTGATGCAATTAGTCAAATTTCCACAATGCAATACAATCTGTAAACAGAATGTATGAGATCAGGTTCCTCTTCAGTTAGTGCTGACATAGTGTATCATTAAGCATATGTATTGCTAAACCTCCTCTTTATATACACCACGATCTTGCCCTTTCATTGACGCAAACACACCTGTGAGCATGCCCCCAACATTTACCCCCTTGAACTGAGAGGAAGCCAACCTGAGGATCCTTATCTTCCCATGAACCTCCTCTGAAAAATGACAAATTGCAATAAGGACCTGGCCGAGGTGGAGCTCTGGGTGGTGTGTGTGTGTGTGTGTGTGTGTGTGTGTGTGTGTGTGTGTGTGTGTGTGGGAGGGGGGGGTCACCATGATACGCATCAGCCTTTGATTAACGAGGTGAACTAGGCACTCTTTAAAATCACTGGGGTCACGGCTTAGGAGGCCTCCATCCAACACTTCGCCACACTTCACAGAGCCAACTTCTTTTTATTATCGGACACGCCCCCTCCCTCTCTTGCTCTCCCGTCCCCCTTCTCTCTCTCTCTCTCTCTCTTTCTCTCTTCCCCCCTCCATGCCTCTCTTTTGAGGTCTATCAGAGAGATGAAAAATGGCGTGCAGCTGGCCAAGTACTTCCTTCCCCTTGTCAGGGTCAACAGTTCACTGCTCTGATAGAGACCCTCACACCTCCATTAATAAAAAGCTCCCCTGCACTCACACAGGTCGCTGTGCTGCATCACTGGACGGCACATCCCTCCTGCCATGTGTCTGGAGCATACGTCTAAGATTATTTTGCTGATGATTGACAGCTGCTGTTTCTGTTTTTTCATTCTTTTTAGCTAGCCCGCACAGGTAAACCTTAAGCATTGTATCCATAGATATGATTGTATACATGCCCTATTATCCCCGTGAAATGAGCAAATGTCACATTACAAAGATGTTCAAGTTGCAATTTTTTATTTATTTTTTTTTTTTTGATAGAAACTTGTGTTGTGTGTCATGATGAAGCCATCCACTTTCTCTTGCTCAATATGGTAATATTCCTTTTTATATATTTATAATAATCAAACTATTTAAGTTTTAGCCAGGACAATATTAAAAAAGCCCAACATTTTGAACACACTCATGGTTTTTGAATAAAATCAACTCGTGAAAATTATTCATCATTGCACGTGCCTTTGTTTTGCGCTTTTTGGAATTGTATGGGGGGGATGTCTTTTGTTTTTTTGATCTGTCAAAATATTAACAGTATGCTAGAGTGGGCTTCAATGCTGCACAGCCTCCAGTGGCAGCTAATGTGATTTGTAGATGAGTTTCTTTGAACAAAAAAAAATGCTAATGACTAAAATATGAAATGAAAAAGATTAAATAGAATATTATGAGACAACAATGTACCATTAATTATTCTCTGTAAGACACTGTCTGATGTCTGATTTATTTGGAATGTAGAGCAGCATGGGTTAACAGCAAGAGGCCAGGCTGGTCAGATTTAGAGTGCGCTCAAAAAAGGAGGTGCTAATCATAATGCTGAGCTAGCCTTGTTGAGCTGCTAATTACCTCCATTATGAAGATGCAGAGTGCCTGATCAGAGTCGCCTCAGTGTATACGTGTGTGTGTGTGTGTGTGTGTGCGTGTGTGTGTGCGTGTGTGTGTGTGTGTGTGTGTGTGTGTGTGTGTTTGCGTCTGTGTATGTGCATACAAGTGTGTGTGTGTACTGGTCTGTGCCGATTAAGAGGGGGATTAGCCGTCCATCCTGAGGAGGGAGGTGACCAGGGGGTACAAGGAGAGAAGAGAGAGAGGGAGGGAGGGGTGAGGGGGTGTTGTTGGTGGTGGGAGGGGGGGGGGGGGTCCCCCTCCTGGAGACGAGCCCTGACCTTCTCATTTCATCCTCATTAGTATCTCATGTCAACAGAGCAGCCACTCCTTAATCATCTGCTATCATCCCAGGACTGCACACACACTTATGCATGCACACGCACGCATGCACATGTTAACACATATACACACTAACACACAAACACAAAAACAAAGACAAAGCTAAACATAAACTTGGACATGGACTAATTTTACAGACAGTTGCAGTCATCTATATTTATTTCAAAATTAAATAAAATTAGAAATAAAATACATAATTATATAACTGTGTTATATGATGGGTAAATGAACAGCAACATTATTAAAATAATATTGCAACAGAAAAGCTATTAAAAGTTCAAATACGATCCATCCTACAGTAAGAGTGTGTTTTAAATGTGTTTAACGTTGTTAAGAAACTGCCATCTGACTCGTACTGAGGGAAGTGTTACGACAAAAAACAACTTAGAACTTATTTTTTAAATTCATTTCCATAAACCAGATAACAAATCCACTTGTGTATTTGAATTTTTTATTTTATTTTTTGCATTTGGCTTGTTTGTTCCTGCGGTGGACAGCAGCAGCGTGGCGGCGTAGCAGAGGGTGGGCTCGTCTGTCTGTGTCGGCCCCGGTGCCACAAAGGCCCCAGCAGGGTCGGGGGGGGGGGGGGGGGGGGGGGGGGAGCGGGGTGCCGGCACAAATGACTTCCATTCATTTCCCCCACTTCGGCATATGGTGGCCCATTGTCCTCGGCCACAGAGGCAGAAGTGATGCAATTTGTTGGCATGTCCTGTCATTTCACAAACTGCCCATCCCACTGAGGCCCTGGCCCTGCAGAAGACAAGCAAGGGCAGCTTGTTGTTGTACACACCACAACAACAACATGAACCGGTAGCAACAGCTCACACATACCCATACATTATAAAGGCATATGTAGTCATTCGCGCAAATATTTTTGATGAACAGTAGATGAGACGTCAGAAACAGCAGAGATCAATCTTCAGTCAATCTTCCAGGAGATTATAAAAATAACAGTTATCTGTGTCAATCCCTCTTGTTTTTTCAGGTTATGACAAAGGCTTATCCTTAACTACAGAATAAGAATTAATCTGATCTTGGCATTAAGACATGATATCCTCTGTATGTTGCTTCTTGGGAGGCAAATACATCAGCATTAGCAAAACAACGCATGTAACAATAACATGATGCAATATAAGAAATGAATCCAAAACTAAGACATCAAAAAAATAAAAACAACAGTGAAACCTCAGATTTATGAGTGAGAGTGAACTGGGCAGCTCACCCCATGGCCTGTTCCTGGTTTCACTATGCCAAGCATAAAACTACTGTCTGACAGGAGAGGGGAAGGAGTCTTGTTCAACTTCCTTAAAAAAAGCAAACTTTTGACATGAGCTGCACAACATAACCAATGCAGCAAGCAGAAAGGAAAGAAAGAAGTGTCTAGACATGACTGCATTTAGCTCAGACGGAGGAAAACATATGATCACACAGTCATGCACAAAAACGATGGTAGTATATGGTGTTGACAGGCGGGTCAAATGTCACTGAACTCATTTTCACACTAACATCTGTGTGGTGTGCGTGTGTGTGTGTGTGTGTGTGTGTGTGTGTGTGTGTGTGTGTGTGTGTGTGTGTGCGTGTGTGCAATGCATCCTTGCTTCACGGCGTGGTTTCACTCAATACTGGCCATGTCAGTTGGAGGTTTGGGGTTCATTGTCTGCACAGCGGGCAACCACACCCTGCCTGCTCTAACGTGCACACCCTCTCTGCGTGTGACAGGAACGTGGGCTTTCCACCGAGACTCCAGAGAAGAAATCAACAAGAGAGGATGAGCACCTTCAGACACACACAAGTCAACTTCACTCCAGCCAGCACTTTGAAGATTGATGACACCGCTCATTGTTTCACTGGTTGTGAGAAACAAGTGGCCCCTCAGGGACTCATTACACCTCAGCAAGATTTGGTGAATGGAGGGACAGTGCTCCTGATTACCAGATTCATCATTTGTATTGGTGTGGGGCCTGCTCTTTCACAAGTGTCAGCTGGAGACATGTACCAAAATTAGTGATGTGGTTTCATGACCCGCTCTGTAAAATGAGCTGAATAATGAAAGGTTCTGGCCAAATGACGTAATACGACGTTTGTTTGTCACACTTACGACAAGCAAAAACAGTCAGATAATCCATCTTCGTCCCCAACACAAACATTTAACCAGGCTAGATGTTGTCCATCTAATACCTCAATCATATATCCCTGACCTCAATCCTGGCCACACTTTTCCTCCAACCCCCCCTTTGTTCTTGCAGCCACCATGCTGCTGTAGATCCCTCTCCGGCCCTATCCTTAACCCCATTTGTCCCCTCCGCCCCTGCCCAACCCCCCCCCCAACCTGTCAGGGACTGGCTTCCCATGTCCATCACCGGGTGATGGATGGGACGGGAGGTCGTCACCCCACTCTCCAGAGTTCACCGATTCCATCAGCCATGCAGACACCTCCAAATCATAGTGGGGGACCTCACTGAAATTATACATTGAGGAAGAGCAAACCTGGAACCGTTGTTTTAGGGACGTGTCATTGACAATAAGTCACGACTTTTGAAATCCACTGGCTGTCGCTGACGCTATTTTCAAAGGAAACCATGCAGTGAGATCTGTTTTGAAGCTCCGCAATTTAGCATTGCACTTTGTTAACACTGTAGGAATCATGATGGACAGTTTGGTTAAAAATAATCAAAGCAGAGATATAGCCTGTTTTATTCTATGTATTATTCTGCCTTGCCAAAACTTGGTGACTACATTATACACAATGGAACTCTATTGCCAGTTGTGTAATGCTAGTAGTGGCTAATAATGTAGCATCAAGCAGAGATTAAGAGTGGGCTACAAAGCTCCTCGTATAGGCTTCCTAACTCCACACCCTAAGTAACATTTATTTTTCATTTTCAAAGTTTGAGTTTTCCGCCACTACCACTGTGACAAGTGACATCACATGAGACCATTTATCTTCATGAAGCTCCTTGTCGAGCATCAAGGGACTCTTTACACATTTTTCACATCTGCAGTATTGCTCTCCTTCAAGACCTTTAAACAGACTATGATGTGTATAATGTCACCTCTTTAGGGAATCTACAAATGGGTTTGGAAGTACAAACTTGATCTTACCTGTTGAACTGTGCCATCTTTGTTCCATGGGTAGAAGATTCAAACCTGTGCCAAAGATTCTGTAGAGTATACAAAGTGGCAATGCAACCGGCTGCACAAGTAATTTACGAGTAAAGTGTGAGGATGTATTGCAATTTCCTACAAACAACAAGACTACTTTCTTATTAAATAGATATCCAGCACTCAGTAGAAAAATGGAAATGATTTGCCGAAAGTGATTTTCCGTAAAAAAATACAATGAAATGTGATTGCACCCTGGTATAAACTAGTGAGGTGTCTCACCCCTGAGTGACCTCAAATTGCCTCTTGATGCCTATGGCACTGTGGGAACAAAACAGTAGTCCTATTGGCTCATTTCACATATGTGCTGATGAACAAAGCTACAGGATATTGTTGGTGTTTCAATTGCTGAAGAAACCGGAGAAGGTAAGACCCTGGATAAGTCTGTCCTTGCATGGTGTTTCAGCTACGGAGCACAAGGCATCAGAAGGAGGCAGGGTTTTTCTTTTCCTCCCACTCATATCATTCAGTCGGATGGAGATTGACATACTATAAATATCCAAGAAAAAATAAACAATACACAATAGTGTCAAGCCTCGCCACTGACACGAGGCATAGATCAATGTTATTTCCCGCTTTTGCAAAAATACCTAATTCCCCTTATTTAATCAACCGTCTCCTCCGCTCGGGACCCTCTGGCTGATTTATGACGCCCACTGCCTTTATGAGTACCTGTTTCATTTTCTCTGTCTCTCCTCTTGACACCTAAAGTGATAGGAATTTTATGCTTTTGATAACAATATGAGTTTCACTTTGGCCTAGGATTCATGGCCCTGTCAGCGGGCGATAAATAACAGCAGCGCGGCGTACACATTCACAAGCTTCCACGGTGAAGCATCCACCCGATGGGATTTACCTTGGGATGGAAGCGGAGAGGATGGAGCTATGTATAGAAGGACATATAGAGAGTGAGAGGGCAGCACAGGAAGGGGACATATATGGGAGGAATGTCGGATCATAGTAAAAGGTCATGTCAAAGTGAGTGGATGTGCACAATTTTTTTCTGGTGTCGTCTCTTCAGGATTCATAATTGGTGTGCTGTCATATGAGCATTTTGATAATGTCACATGAACATAAATGCCATGCTGTGACACACTATGCCATGGCTGGCTGTCATAAGTATGTACAGCAGGAGAAGCCCGAAAAAAATGGCATGTCACGAACCCTCAAGAGAAAATCATTACAGGTCATGGACCCTCATTTGACTTTTGAGATCTTTGTTGTATGTGGTTTCATTGGTGTTTTTTACAGAATGCATTTTGTCCTCAAGATGGATTACTCTTGTTATCGTTCTGTAGAGATGAAATCCTTGAAAATCATGTTCCATTACAACACCCCAAAATATGAAACTGTCCTCTGTGTTTAAGAATGTTCCACAAAGTGACATATGTTAACAATATGACAAAAGCAAAGGAACATGTCAAGTGTTATAAAAGAGCAACTAGGTCTTCATAGGTATGGAAGGTTCATCGAACCATTGGACTTAGCACAGGAGACCGCCATATGTTTATTACTTTGGTAATGATGAAGCCTACATTAACCTTATCAGAGTGTTTCCCTATCCTTAGAAAACTACTGATTTTGATGGCCTGTCCCTAGACATAACCACACCATTTGTGTGCTTTTACCTCATCAGACCTTAACAATAGCATTGTCAAGAAATATTATTTTTCTAGAATCACTCCAAAGGAGTCACCCAGTCAACCAGGACTGAAGTCTTACGGATTCTAACTGATTGTAACAGTGAAAACATTTCTCATTTTGTTGGAGTAGCTAAGAGAAACACCCCAAGAGGACTAAAATGCCGACTGTAAGAACAGAGCTAACATTTCAATCCACTGCCCAAATGTTTTGTGCTGCAAAACCAGCTCTCTGACCTCAAATATCTCTCGTTTCTCCCTCCTTTCTCCTCTGAAGCACATAGTTGGAGCCTCTTTCCTATCTGTAACTTGGCTGTATAATTGTTTTTTTAAAGTGTGAGAAAGCAATACACCAACAATTCTCATATGCATATGAAAAATGATCTCCTGAATTGAGTCCGGAGAGGTTGGATAGATTCATATTGGCACTTCACACATTCCATTGACAAATTGGCTGTTAGCACATTGTTGCCAACAACCTGCTGGTTACCCAGGCGATGACATTAAAACAAAGGGGAAAACGGCTCTTTAGGTGTGATAAAGTCACACAAAGATGACGCACTGTACCAACCGACTATAACTAAAAGAAAGGGAAGTAAAATGTCCAGCATTTCAAAAGTAAGCTGCTGTTAAACTGTGGTTACGGTGACTAATATCGAATCACTGCCCAAGCCCTGAGATCTCTTTGTTCCAACCCCTGCCTGGTCCTCACTGTGAATATTATGGGTCTGAGTGAAAGGAAGCAAAGAGAGATTTTTTTGTTGTGTGTATGCCTACTTGAGCACTGTGTGTGTTTGGCGCAGGGGCCATCGAAGGAGCCCGAAGAAAAGAAAAGGCAGGGTCACAACAAGTATTCGGTGCTAAAGGGGAGTGAACTGGCACAGACAGTCTTGGCATGGACACAATGCATGGTGGGATGGCAGAGCCCGGGAGCCTCCTGACAGAGACAGAAGCTGCATGGGTTGGAACCAGTATCTCAGTGGGGGAAACAAGAGGAGAGACGGGAGGGAGAGCAGACCAGAAGCAGAGGGGAAAATTGAGACAGATTTTCTTGCAGGTGTCGAGATAATAGACGGACAAATGATCTAATTGTCGCAGCGTTTTTGGGGGTGAAGTGAGCGGGGGGAGGGGCTCAGATGGAGGTTGGGGTGGAGGTTCAGAGATCACAGAGTAGCAGTATTTAAATGACAAAGGGCCAATAAGTTGACATATGCCAACCTGAAAGCCATGACAGACACAAGAGGTCTTGCAGGTCTTTTCATATCTGCAACTCTTAATTCACCATCCAAGTTTTGAAGAGAGTTTTACACTGAGGTTAAGGCAAAAAGCTGTGTTTAGTTATATGCACTTTTAGCTAATGTATCCAGGATTTTAGGGATGGTACCACTTTGGTCAATTGGATTATAAAATGGATTTACATGGAATTTCGTACACATATCTGTGGGCTTGAAAGGACTAATAATATTGACTTAATTGCAAAGTCGTTTATGGTTCAAAGGCAACGTATCCTGATGGTTTGAATTGTTCTTCAATGGAGATGACATAACTTAAACGCATCAACACTTATTGGATGTATTGCCATGAAATCTTATTCACATGTTGATGTTTCCCTGAAGACACATTGAAGAGTTCCTAACATATCTATCTAGCACCATTACGGAAAATGTGCAGTGTGCCCAATACTTTGGTTTATGACCAGCAACCTGCATAACTAATGACACAACAACGTCAGCTAGACTTATTGAGTGCTAATGAGCAAATGCTAACATGCTGACATACTAAAAACAAGATGGTGAACATTGACCTAAGCGTGCAGCCGTGTACAGCCTGACAGAGCTATTAGCATGTAGGCTCTAGGAATATGTGTTCAGAAAGAAAAAAACAAAGTCAAAGGAGACATTTAACCCAGTGTAATGCAAGTGGATGCTAGCTAGCTAACACCCAATATACATTTTGATCAGTTGTAAATGTAACTGCTGAAAGGTATTTTCAGTCTGAACCTACTGTACCTTTAGGACTTTCCTTCGTCAAATGCATTTAGCTGAACTTATTGTGGTTGACAGTAGTCTGTATTGTATACAGTTAATTTGGTATGTAGTGAAGACAACAATCCGCTAACTACTTTAAGTTAAAGTAAAACTGTGGTGTAGTGAATCTTGTAAAAATGTATGTTAGATATGGGTGCATTAATTATTCTTATAAACTCTTTTTATTCGCAAGTAAAGGATATAATTGTCTTTTCTTTCTCTTTAATATTAATTTAGATTTTCATAAATGTTTAATCCTGGCAGACTTTTTCTGTATCAGCTAGTAGAGGTGGTCCACACCAGTGTACATCACCCTTCATGAACACATAGCTTTTGCAACGCAGTGTATCAGAACATACTGTATTACACTAAGGGTGCGGACTTTTAGCATGGAAACACATTTACACACATCCTAATCAACTAGCCCCCCCTTTAAATGATTCAGAGACACAGTTCGGCCCTATATATCCATATGCTCTGGTGAGAGAAGCCAGGATATGTTTGGAACATCACACTTTTAAGAGCGTGAGCTTCACCTCCCCTGGGTCATTTTCTGCTCCGGTCTTAATTGAGAGTGTTCTGGAAAAATCATTACTATATTAATGATTTAACACAAAGTAACTACCTGCTTTTTTCCAGGAGGAAAGGGAGATTTGCTTCGAATCAATACCCATGCACGCTCATTATAAAGGGGGGTAAAGTTATAGTAATTAGGCAGACACCAATAACTTTTTAATGATCTTTGTTTTTAATTGCATATTATCGGGTTGCACAGTCTGTGTGTTTATACCCGAATATAAGATAATGGTGAAGGGAGAAATAGATTAAAGAGAGGAGGCACCTGCAATGTTGTTGTTTTTTTACCACAGCAACAGCAATGGTAATCTACAGCATGCATGTAAGAGGAGAAGATGGAATGTATATTTTCTTTTCTTTAGTTGCATTTGCTATCAGTTTCCCAGTAATGTGCTCAATGTGTTTGTTGTGAAACTACACTTCCCCTTCCTGCTGTCTATCAGGGTGAGGAAGTGAAAGGACCATCACAAAAAAAAAAGAATGGTGTGAGTAAGTTTCAGAGAAATCAAAACATTACTATGCCAGTTGAATCATGGGATGTTACGATCACATACTTCCTTCCTATAAACGGATGCCCTATAGGTGAAATGAAAAATCAACAGCACACAATCTGTTTCTATCACTTTATGCCCTGTGATTGCAGGCAGGACTTAATTGCCAGTGTTTACCAGAAAGGTATAATTTTGCCATTATACAAAAAAAAAAGCTATAAAAATATGAATGAAAAATAAACGAGGATTGAACGCAACAGCGATGGATAGCCATCTGTTAGCTCTTAAAGGGGAAGTGGTCTATACTCAAAGCAGTGGAGGGGTTAGCATCTAAGAGAGAATAGGGAGGGTGCAAAGAGCAGGGCTACATGCGGTGATAGAAAGAGTCCAGGAATGCCAGACTGGCAATCCAGGACTGCTCTGAATGAGTGAGCCAGCCAAGAACTTTTTTTTCTTTCTCCTTTCAGCCTGATGCCTTCCTTTAACCCCCACCCCACCTGCCCTCCTCCCTCCCTCCCTCCCTCCCTCCCTGGGCCTGGTTCGCTTTGGCCCCGCTCCCCGAAAGAAAAAAAAAAACTCCACAGCAGCAGCTTGTCGATTCAATGACTCCCCTGTCAGGTGATTATCTAGAAGCTTTTAATGTAATCTTCCACTCACACGTACCATATTTTCAATTACGAGCGCCATCATGAAACAAGCCGCGTATTCAATTCACCCCGTCGCACCCGCCGCCGCCTCAACAATGTCAACTGTAAAAGAATGCCAGCTGAAGGCAATTATGCATGTTTTCAGAGCCAATTATGATGGCTCTCGCGGCGACAGTTATGCCACGAGCAAAGGGAGTGTTTTGGGAAATTTTTAATTTAATGACAATATGCTCGTGGTATAAGCTTCAACCCCCTTCCACTCCCAGAACTGCCATCTCGGCATCCACGGAGGGGAACCATTAAGGCAGATAGGAGAAGATTATGGCCTCTCTCAAGGGCCACACTGGGAGTATAGGGAGTGTCTCAGCAGTGCAGGGTAGATGGCATCCACTCATCCTCTCAGCATGGATCCCAGCTGGCAGGGCTGAGTCCAGGCTAGACATAGAGAGGCAGGATGCTTAGATCGGTCTTCCAGTGTGGACTGTGCCTGCAGAGGGAGCATAGACTCACACATTTCCACCAGCGGACCACAGACTGAGAGATGCTGTAGAGAGGGATCAAAGTCTGCTCGGCATGGCTTCCTTTACTTGACATTTCTGAGACACCGGCTGAGGAAAATGTGTGGGTCTGAAAGCTTTCTGGAAAATGGTCTGATTTGCTTGTATCTGATTCAAACTGTGAGAACCAGTACAAATGAATATACACAACAAAATGTTGAGTGAGTAATATGATGGATGTGAGTCCCGGCTGTGGAATAATAACGGAATATTTTATTTAAATTTTGAAATATACCAATTTCTTTGTGATTTATTTCTGAAATACTTTTTTTCAATGAACCACTTTTTTCTAATGCACCTTATAAGGTGTCTTTACATTTATTTTTATTTTTTCTCCAACAAAATAGCAAAAATATAAAATGTGAAAAGATGAACAAAATAGTAAAACATTCTTAAATATGAGAAACTGAAAATGACATTTTGGGCCATTAGACCTAATACATTTTTTTCAAATGGCTTTTTATGAAATATTTTATTGTTTAAAAAATATCACAAGATCAATCAATTAACAATAATGTTATAACTTATTTGGAACTAGAAAAACAAAGGTAAACCCACAATAAAATCGGAATGGGAGGAATGAAGATCTAATGTTATTCTGAAGGAAATATCAACTACAGGTTATAGATTTTACAGATTTTTATGAAGCATAATTTCACTAAAGCAGATATTCTATTGATAGACAATGTATCCTTCATAATCTTTGGGCACCAGATTAAAAAAAAAGCCCTATTGTTCATCTAACAGAATGCAGGTTAGATCATCTGAGCCTCCCTTCCTCTTCTATTGGGATGCTGGTATAAAACCGAGTCAGTTCTCAGGGGTTGAGGTTGACAGGAGAAGACGTTGCCCTGGTCCCTGGGAGATTGGCGAACACAACACATATATTAATGCATTAAATGTGTTCAAGCCCTGGGATGTAGTGTGTGGGGGGAGAGAGAGAGAGACAGAGAAAGAGAGAGAGAGAGAGAGTGAGAGAGAGAGAGAATGTGAGAGTAAGGTTAGAGGGGGAAAAAAAGCTGTTGTAATGTATGGTGTTGTCTTGTATAGCGTGTGTCTGGCAGCGGGGGGTGGGGGGAAGGGGTTGGAGGGAGTGTCGGTCAGATTATAAGGCCTGTGGTGAGAGATGAGGGATGGCCGCCTTGTAAACAAGTGACAAGCGTCCTGGATGACAATTCCTAATCCATCATAGGGCTGTCAGCGGGTGAGCGGCGAGGTGACGGACAGGTCCCAGGAGAGGGGACAGCTGCTGCACGTCAATCCACATCATAATTTGAAAAAAGCTTTTTTTTCATTTCTCCATGAGATGGAAACAAGAGGGACAGAGAAGGAGGAAATAACTCATACATCTGGACTTATCTGCTTCCATCTCACTCCCTTCCAAGTCACTTTTCCTCTCTGTCTATCTCTCCTTCTTGCTGCTGAGGACAGATGTGATGTAGTCTTCTCTTCACTTTCAGATGGCAGAGGTGTAAACTAGCAGTAGTGTAAATAGATAATTTACTAGAAAGATGACGCTGTAACAATTTACAAGTCACCTTTTATAAAACCACTTGAGTGAAAGTGAAAAAGGATATCTGATTTTAAAAAGTATGTATGTATTAAGAGTATTTGTGTATGGATAATGAGGAAAATTTAAGTTTAAAAAGGGAAAAGTGACTACTATTATAAAATAGATCATTATTTATCTGGCATTAATGTAAAAGCATAGTCTGTTGCTTGAAATAAAGTGCAAACACATGTGATTATTTTTGGTTTTGTTTGGTATAAATTAAAATTACTTAAAGGAAAAGCAGCAAATTCTCAACTTGAGAAGTTGGAACCAAGACATTTTTGTGCACATTCACAAAAGACAATTTTGAAAACAGTCACTCGAAAATAAATTTTTGTCAGTCAAGTTATCGATTAACGGATTAACCCCTTCAGACCCTGCGTCCATTGGAATGGACATGACATATTTATTTCTCTAAACCAATAAATACTCTGTAATTGGATGATGTCAGCACTGCTGGTTACTGATTGGATCCTGATTATCAAATCAAAATCATGTAATGACTTTGAGCATGCTCTGAGCGAGTGACAGACATCTGACAAGGCAAGTATGGCTGAGCCGATCCAGAGAGGGAAGAGTAACTGCTCATTTTCAATCTAAAGTCTTGTTTCTTCTGTTCTTGTAGGCCAATACTGTTGGATAGTATACAATATTTTGTGAACACTTCAGATGCTAGGTGTTCAAAGTGCATGAGTTGAAGAATAAAGTAGCATGAATAGAAAATCCTTAAGTATAGTAGAAGTTCCTCCAACTTGCCTAGAACTCTGGCAGATGGTTAACTAGAAAGTCTTGGCATCCATAATTATAGTCTCTGATGGGACGATAATCAGACAAAGTGCACCGAATCCAGCTGTACATGAGACACTTAGGAGATTTAATCAAAAAAACACATATGGATGTGTGTGTGTTTGCACATATGTGTCCATATACACTTCCTTTAAGTGTTAGTGTTTAAAACACTTTAAAGACACATTGAAGTTCTCTATCTCTAATGAAATAAGTAAGTTAGATTTTTCGTTTTCCTCATAAACATGTTATCCACTGATTTATATGCGTTTTTAATTTTTCTTTATTTTGCCCTTACAACAATAAATGCTCTAGATCAAACTTTTAACCTTTTTATTTTGAAAAAATAAGTTTTACTTATGCACTATATCCAGACGCCACAGCTGTATGTCATGAAAGTATGTTAATAATTATCATACATAAAATAAAATAAAAAGTCAATAGGTGGTAATACTTACCTTTGCCACAAACTGGGCTTGTATTTTTACATAAGGTGACAAAGCATATACATAACCTAAAGCATTGTTCATAGCATAGATTCGCCTCGCAACGACTTGCAACGAGACAGTTTTAGAACGTCGCGGGGGAGAAGTCGCAGCAGTGTGAACTGCTCGTTGCAGCGTGTTGCAAGCCGTTGCAAGCAGTCGCCACAGATTTAACATGTCAAATCGCAAGGTCCAGTTTTAGAACGTCCAGGCCAGCTCGTTGCGAGCGGTTCCAGTTGTGTCTCATTGCGTGGCGAATCTTTGTTCTGAACTGGGCTTAGGGGTTCTGGGTCTGGATCACACTGATTCATCTGTAGCCTTAAATAGGGTAAACCTGTCAGCACTGTGACTTTATCACAGTCAAAAAAGAAATAAATACTTTCAGTTTTGAATGGCACATCGTGATTCAACTTGTGTTTTGGATCAATAAGGATCAAATTAACTTTTATAAAACTCCTGTAACAGCAGTCCAAATAGACCATGTGGGATTGGTTAGGGTGAGTGCTCTATAAACACTTCTGTCAACTCCATTCACAGTGAGCGTCTGAAAATCTTTCATATTTATTCACCCCAAACATAAGTAGGCTAATCCTATCCTTTTCTGTAGCACACTTCTGAAATAACTCATCAGTTCAAATATCATTTGTGTGAGCAATTCCCTTAAAATAAGGAAAGCTCACAAAGGTGCTACCACAATGTTAGGTAGGTTGCTTGGGCTGTTAAAGAGGGCCACAGGTTCTCTCTAGTCCGCCAAACACATCATTAAATGTCACATATTGTGCTAATTTCCAGGTTCAAAATTGTAACGTGGGTTTATTCCAGTAACTGTTTTCATGCTGGAGTGTCCAATACACCCTTTATATTTCTCACAGCGCCACTGCAGTATCTCCTCTTTTCAACCCCTGTCTGAAACACTTCGTTTTAGAGCCTGTCTCTTTATATTAAATTCCATTTCCGAAAAGCCCAATCTGCTCTGATTGGCCCTGACTCTAAAAGCCAGTTCAAATCTAACTGCCATGTAGATTCAGGGGTATCTAGGGTATGCTTATCACAGGTGGCTGTGGTGCTAAGTTAGTTTGGTAATGAGGGGGGGTGGCTTCTTCCCCTATGATGTCATAAGGGGACATCAATCTGACTGTGGTTTTTGAACACAGGCTTTCAGAAAGAGTCGTATTTTCCCCTTCGTTGGGATTATCTTGTCACATCGGGTACCCATATTAAGGCAAGACACGGCAGGCAAAACATTGTTTTTTTAAGCACTGGTCAATTTTGAGATTTGTGTCTATTTAGCTTCCATAACATGTCTTCTTTCATACTATTATGAATAAAAGATCCAAAATATATGTTTTAGGTGTTTATTTTACTAAAACTTGTCTGCTTGTGTCCGTATTTTGCTCCTAAATTCGCCAAAAGTGAGCATTCTAACCATATAACCATGGTACCGTTGGAAAGCTCGGAATCTCAAGCACAACGTTATCAAATCCAAATATGGTCATTTCCTTTGTATCAGTAGCCTAACCAATCGTGAAAGTGTGAGGAGGGATTTAATGCTAGGAACACAAACTCATTGGCCAATGCACATTTCTGACAATGTGATTCGCTAAAAGGCATCACGTGAGAGGCTAGAGGCTAGCCGCGGGTAGCTCGAAAATCGCAAAATAAAAATGGGAAAAACCTAATCAATTGGCTACGGACATTACATGATCGCCATTTGAAGGGGAGAAGTGTTAAAGACATGTAAATTATGCCGATCACGTCGGAAAGACACAGACTGTCAGTGCATCAGAGGGAGATGGTGGGGGGATAGCGTCTGTGCCCACTGCAGAGCAGGTTGACAGTGGCTAATAATGAATGAATCAAGTTTAAGTTAGCATGAGGGTGTAAATGTTTGCTATGCTATGGTTTATATATGTTAAGCAGTGGTAGGCCAATATGGCATTGAGGGGTGTAGGCCTTATTCAACAAATAACTGTAGCTATAATCAGGCCTGCCCAGACAAATGACTGGGCCCCTGAAAAGGTCCAGTCATTGGGCCCCCTTTGCTCATACTGAACTTATATCAATGTGCATGATGCGCTTATTCCTACATAAACACATACCTGTACACAGGGCCGGTTCTAGCCAGTTAGATTAAGGTGGGCTACTGGAAATAATAGTGGGCAGAGACACCGACGATGCGAGCGCGTGCACGCAGCTTTTAGACACACCAATGCTGTAGGGGGGGTTTACCATGATAGCACTGCTACCAGAAACTTTCCTCATCAGTATAACAACCATCTGCCACCTTCATGTAAAGGCTAAATATGTAATTTTCTAATTTTCTTAGAAAATAATAGATAACATATACAGAATAATTTCAAAGACACCTCAAAACTTGATGAAATATCACAGTATCTCTGAATTGAAAATACACTTCTGCTAGCAGAAATACTGATATTAAGGAATTTTCCGGGGGTCTAAAGCCCTTGAAAGTTCCCTTTTTATTCCTTTCTTTTCTGGTACCCTGATTTATGTACAGGTCCTGGCATCACTGAGCTTGCTAGGTTAGCTTGCTCATCATCAATGCATGCAACGGTTTTGAGGGGGAAAAAACGACCCATGATACTTTTAGTTTTTCAATATAAAATGTGATATATTTTACCCAAGTAACAATGAATAAAATGTTTTCTTTAATAGAAAGTTTTTATAGAAAGTTCTCTTGCGAATATAGCGTTCATAATAAAGGTTGGCTAAATTAGGTAATCTGCAAAAAAATAATAATAATAAAATAAAAAAATCTCTCTGCCCCCCCCCTGGTGGCTGGGCCCTAGAAAGCTTTCCCACTTTCTACCCCTTATGGGTGGCCCTGGCTATAATCAGTGATTATCAGTAGAATTCACGTTTATCTTAAACAGCCGTTTTCTCAAAATGAGCTTTTTCCAATACTCTGAACAAAATATCTCAACTTCTAGACCACTGACATCAACCAACATTTCCATAATCATTCATATCTCTAGTTTAAAGGTTTTTAAACAAGGATTTGTTAAAATATTGTTAATTGTCTGATTTATGATACATTTTCCTCCTTAAACATGCCGAAAATGCATTTTTAACACATGTAGGGGAGAACGGGGTAATGTGAGACATGGTCACATGGTTTCATATGTTGGTAGTTCATCAACATGTATGATAGACGTTTTTCTACCTGAATCAATTCGCTTTGGCACAACAATCGATTAAGTTGACAGCAAGAACATTTACTTTTACATGCAAAAAACAAATGTTTGTGAAAAAAACATGCTAACAACATCACCATGAGGTCTTCTCTTTCATGGCTGAGTGGAAATGAGAGGGGCTTGAAAACATATATCTCAAATGACCAAAAATATGTTCCATTGCCTAGAGACAGGGGGTGTCTCACATTACCCGATGCCTCACATTCCCCCGTTCTCCCTTACATAGTATGTTTTGATTTATTTAATGAAAAAAGGCTTTGTCCAAAAATTTTTTTTTTTTTAAATTAGAAACTAGTATGTGGTTAAAATAAAATAGAGATTTTAACCCTGGCTTTATCCAACATCTAGATTTTTTATTTGAAAAATGACCCAAATGTACGCATAATTGGTTAAATATTTCCATATATGCATATTTACTAAAAGATTAAAGAAAAACATGTAATACAAAAATTAATTTTGTTGATGTCAGTAATCAACTATCAAGTTTCATGATGATATCTATAAGCCCAAAAAAAATCCCTATTCACCTGGTGTGTTTCGCCTTAATGTTGAAAAATGTAGATCTATGAAAACAAAATGTTGTTAATCATCATAAACACTCAATCCAACCTCAAAGAGGTTTGAGGAAAATGGATTAACACATCAGTCTTAACTGAACTCACAGATGAAAAAAGACAGGACGTGTCCTGAAAAACAGTAAGCGACGTGTGGTAATCTGTAATGTTTAGACAGGAAATGCATTTAAGGCTGGTGTAAACACAGACTAAACTCCACCCGGATGTTAGATGCTTGTTAATGCCAGGTGTATAGAGGCCCGATGAGTATTAATCTTCCTGTTGGCTGTCGACGGGCCGCTTTAGTCGCCCATGTTGGGTCAAGGCCCTCATTCTTTTTTTCTTAAAGAGCTGGCTTCCCTGCCAAACCAGGATTTCCGATTGAGGGGGCCTCAATGCGAACTTTGATGTGGACGGCGTCCTAGAGGGTGAAGTGAAAAGCGAGGGGGAGGAGGGACGCACAATGGCCCGACCTTCCTACTGCATCTGCACAGATCTCACTCTAAATGGTCACATTGATGCTGCTGCTTAGCTCTTTGGGAAGGGAGTCCTGATGGAGCCAACACTGGGGGACTGGGGGATACAGCAAAAGCCTGGGCACCTGCCAATAGACAGGGACAAATTGATTGAGATCGGGCCAGCTCTTATTGCATTTAACCTCTTAGCAGTTAGTTCTGCTCAAAGTAATGCATAAGTAAACCTGAAAGGACATGTAAATAGAGGGGACTGTTAAAACAAGCTCCCCGATATAAGGCTTTACTTTTTCATGATTCATTTGTGTTGTTGTTGATGTTGGTTGCTAATTATTATTATTTATCGACCATACAAAAGTATGCTTTTGATCCATTTTGCTCATTGCTATTCAGGTACATCATCATTGAAAATGTTGACCTTCAGTGTTTTTGGCTCAGTCTGCTGAGACACTTGTGAATACATCGACAGCCGGAGGAGACTGCTTTGCATTGTGCCAAAGGTATTGTCACTGTTAATGATGAAGGTGAAATTAAAAATCCCTCAAAACCATGTTTTCTTTTACTTTAGCAACTTAATGAAAACATTTCACAAATGATATTCTATGAAAGTATTTGGAGGCAGCACCGAGCCATATAAGTGCTGGGGAAGGTTTATATCCCCTCCAGGTGAACCCACATTGGGCTGTGTAGGTGATGTTATTCACCTTCACTAACATATCTGAAAACCATTATCATTGGAAGGCGTTACATTTGGGATGAGAAAACTCAACACAATATCGTCTTTTACAACATGCTTTAAGAATATAGTGCGTAACTTATGTTGCCCACATGAGGAAATCTGAGGAATTTCAACAACACTGTCGGCTCATCTACATGAGGTAAGCCTTTGGTGGTTGTGCATACCATCATCTGTACATCCATGTTTTTTTCTTAGCCGTAGGATCAACAACTGAAAAATGTCTTGGGAACTTCTTGGGATTTTTCTGAGCTCCTGCACCAGTGTCGGGGGTGAGGGGGGAGACGGGGGGGGGGGGGGTTAGGGGCAAGGGGGGACACCAGTTTGTAAACGCCACCATACTAAGAAATACCGAGGGAGTTTTGATTAGCTGATAGGCTTATTCAACTTTGTGTCAACTCCTTTAGTGATGTAACCAACATTTAATTTATATCAAAAAGTTACACACTATACCTTTAAATGCAAGTGGCGCTTTTATGAGTGACCGGTCATGCCTTCTCATTTTACATCTATCCTCATAGTTGGTTTTGTCTGTCTCAGTCATACAATTAAAGTCACAGTAAGACAAGAGTGGGAAGAATCGGGGAGCAAAAGGCAAAAGGGTTTGTGTCGATTTAAGCAAGAGGGTAATAAGAAGAAGGGGGGAAAAATCAATAACAACATAAACTTGACTTAGTGCGTGTCATAAAACATAAGTAAGTGCCCTGAGATGGAGAAAACTGGAGTCTCAATTTAATCTGCGCGAAAGCTGCACTGTACAGATGAAGTGATGGGAAGAGAGAGGGAGATAGAGGAGAAGGAGAGTGGGTGGGTGGGAGGGAGATACAACAGAACACATACAAAAGTAGAAAGAGGGAGGACAGAGTACGCTACAAGATGGAGAGAGAAAGATACAATAAAATCTAAAGGACAGACACTTAATTGTCATATTAAAGACTCTCTCCAGTGCTCGGCAGAGTGGAAGGTTAGCGCCCATTCATCATCGGGCTAACAGCCACTTGAATGAAATCACAATTAAAATATGCTCAATATTGTCCCTGGGACGTTTTTTGCGAGCATTAATTTTTTCCCATTGATTCTCTACCCCCCATAAATCAGAAATGTTGCGGCGCATGTAATGGTTTATGGAGAAAGGATTATGGTGTTATGAAGCTAATGTAGCAGAACCGTCTCATTTAAACACAGCCTCTCTGGCCCGTCTTACTGGGGGGACAGAGTTATTACGCTATTGCACAGCCTATCACAAACACAACATACACTGACACTGTTTAAAAGCTGCACGTCATTGGACAACGCTGTAGATTTACAGCGTTTATGATCATAATAGCGATGCGTAATAGGATTTTGTTTATTGCCAGCACTTAAAGCACAGGTGGCACAGCTAAGCATGTACATTAGGGGGAAGCTACAGCATGCACATAAAAGGCTCAGTTTACCCAATGTAAAAAATATAAATTATATTACTATTATTACATCCTTTTCTCAATTCCTCAAGGATTGTTGACCTTGTAAGAATTTTTTTTTTCTTTTTTTCACGGAATATTATGTTATCAGGAATTATCCCTGGGGGAAAAAAGACGCACAGTACAATATCTTCATAGTGGACTCAATTCAGCCAAATATTAATAACTTTTAGAAATGGCACTTTGAAAGATAAAACATCTCCGGGTGTGAAGTTGTGAAGCCCAGTGGGGTTGGAGGATTCAGTGGGAAGGGGGCTATTAGATTTGTCAGTGTGCTCCCTCAGCTGAGAGAGGGGACACATTGCTGTTTCTGTGATGGCTGGGGAGCCCATGCAGCCGCTCAGTGATCCCAGCTCTCTGACTATCATAGTTCAATCTGAGAGGGGGGGGTAAGAAGAAAAAGAAGGAGGCCCAGTGCCCAAGCATCAAATCATCATCACATAAAATGCTCCTGACACCAGCTAAAAAGGGAGATGGATCATGTGGCTTTGTGTGTGCCGGAGAAGTTTGTCCCTTGATAGAGCCCTTAACTCAAAGCTAGCACACCCCTCTCCCTCCCCATCCTGCTCCCATCACCACCAGACATTCGTACATAGCACACACTCACACACACACACACACACACACACACACACACACACACACACACACACACACACACACACACACACACACACACACACACACACACACTCAAGCACCGCCTTCTCCCAAACAGAGGTGATTATTTCTCTTCAGGGTCAACAGCTACACACAAGGCCAAATCATAGCAAGCAAGCACCTCTTGGCTTAAGCATCCCACTTGGACTAGGCGTGTGTGTGTGTGTGTGTCTGCCTTTTTTGCATGGATGTGATAACCGAAAGTGCAACTTTATACCATAACAATAGCGATGATATAATACAGGCAGCAGGATGACACGCCTCCTTCTTGTATTTCAATACGAAGATGAAAAGCAGTAAGTCTTTTTGACAGGCCGCTCGGCTCCCGGTGAGCACATGTAAAAATGATGTATGTAAAGAGAAATATCCATAAGTGCCGCGGCCTGCAGTGTTTCCCATACATGGCTTTTTACAGAGGCTGGTGACGTGGCGAGGGCACTGTATGCACAGACATAAATGACAGCTTTACAGTGTGCATAAAACCTACTGCATGCAGAGAAGAGCATTCTTATATTGCTCCATGTCTCAAACTCTTGAGAAAACAGCATGGGTATGCTTCTGGTTGTATTAGCATAATCGCAGATGGGAATTGGCAACCCAAATAGTTAGCCTATACATTGCAGAGCACCACATAAAATGTAGTACATGCTTTAAGTGAGCGTGTCAGCATGTCTTTGGTTTGATTTTGAATGGAAATCAATTTGAACAATGTGTGATTTAACAATAAAATATCTTCCTCTGGATTGCTTTTAATAATAAGACACGTTAAGGTTTGGAATGATGCAGGTAAAAAGTGATGTGAAGTAAGTGAGAACATTTACTGAAGTTGTACTTGCAGGACTTTTTACGCAAAGAATGACCGCTACAGTATGTTCTACCTGTAGTCTTGTTTCTCAAATTGAAACCACATTGCAAAACCTTTTCTGTCTTTTTCCATTGGTTTATTGGAAAAAGGAACATGTTTTTATGCTTTGCTCTTGCTTTGCGCCTTGAATAAATGCAGCCTGTTAAAGGGATAGATCAGTATTTTCGAAGTGTGTTTGTATGGGGTACTTAGGCATAGTGAGTGTGGAGATGCCAGTCAGTGCAGTCACTAGAGGGAGTTTGGGGGAGACTTTGCTGTACCAGAAGTCAGACTTGTATTGTTGCAGAGGGGGCCAGAAGAAAAACTTTTTTTTTTCAACATATGCACGCTAACCTAAAACCCAAATATCCGTTCAATTGCCTGCTAAACTGAGATTTTTTTCCACAGCTTTAGTTTGCTTCCAGACAGCCCTATATTTTGTTATCACTCAATTTGCCAATCAGCCTCTTTGAAAGATTCTGCTTATTATTCAAGAGACAAAAGCAACAGTACAAGGATGACTTCTGCTACAGTGACCTCCCTCAAACTCCTAAAAAATGACTGCACTGACCCCCATCTCCATAAGGTAACACACTAAACCATGCCTTAGTACTCCTTACAACCCCACTTCAAAAATAGTGAACTATCCCTTTAATGTTGTCAAAGAGCTACTGTACGTGTTAAACCCTCTATGTAACCAGCAGATAGATCCATCCTTCCCTTCAACTTGGCAATGGCTTTCCCCATGACTGAGGAATAATGAGGAAACCCCCCAAGAAAGCTCAGGGGTATTGTAGGAAGCCCTTGTTGTACCACAGATAAACGAATCATTCGCTGTAATGCGCACGTTATCTAAATAATGATATCGCCATGAATAATGCGATTCCGAAACGACAAATAAGTGGCCACTTGATAAGAAGAGCGGCCGGGGGGGATTTACAGTGTCTGCGGGGGGACAAAAAGATGATAGCAGTGAAATAAATGTAGTCCGAAGCTACGATGTTGTAATTCAATCTTTAGCTAAGATCTTTACGGTATATATATATATATATATATACAGGCAAGGGGCCCTCCTTTGCACGTCAAGCTGCCGACTGCCATCATAGAGCGCTGCCGCATCTTCCCAGATAAATTTCTCATGACAGTCTGCGAAATGCTCCCATAACCAGTGACACTGGATGATTTCCCACCCTCTGACAAGCCCCCAGTATTGAGTATGATAACACTTACTTTGTCTTCATCCTTGGCCGGAGTATAATATCAATCCGTTTGATGATCCAGCAAACCGAGTCGAGCACTTGTGTATCAATCTTCATACATCGCTGCCTAGTGTCTAACAAAGAGCCCTAGAATGGGTTCATTCAATCACTCTCCGCAGAGGCCTCGCCGCGCACGCCGCGTTCGCCACATTTGGCCTTCTCTCTCTCTCTCTCTCTCTCTCTCTCTCTCTCTCTCTCTCTCATGTCTCACATGTTTCACTCCCTGTCAGCGTTCTCTCCTATTTTTCATCTCCCCTTTCTTCTCCACCTGTCTCTTCCTTTTACTTGTAGAGGGGGGAGCGGGATAAAGACACAAATTATTACACATGATCATAACAACTGTGCGCGCCTCGTAAGTAAACGTCACATCCTCAAATGGGATCAGGAAATCATACAGGAGGGTGCATTTCTGGTTCCTCCTGTGTTCCAAGTATACCTCACCTTTCTCATGACCCCAACCCCACGTTTACCACCCATAAATCACCACTGCTTTACCTTTGCCACTGCGGTAGCTTTATTGTGTCCCCTCATTTTCTGTCTTTCCTTTCCCTGAATATCCAACGAATACAGATACTATCTAACTTAATGTGATTTATTTAGAAAATCTTTATTTCGTTAATGCAATTCATATTTTCATAACCAAACCCCAACTCTTGCCAAACAATAATGCAATTGTTTCCACATTTTGGGACATATGTTTATTTGCTGCCTTACAGAGAGTTATGTGAAATGCTTGATACCGCTCTTTTACTCGGTACGATAAATAGGAATTTAAAATAAATGTTGTAACGTTTCCTCCCTTTTTCCCAGTGCTGGTGCTAAGCTAAGCTTACCGGCTAACCGGCTGAGTCATAACAGTTCCAACGAAAATAGACCATAAGCTTCAAGGTAGGATTTATCCCAAAGCAGAATAAACTGTTTACTGAGTGTAATGCATGCATTGTTAAATGTGTGGAAATCCATTAACACATTAGCAACAAGCAAGTTAAGGTTTGTTGATACCGAATAAGTTACCTACCTATACAGTAGTTTATTGTCATTTTGAGTGATAAGACATGCACCTAACGTTCCTTGTTACATGCGTACATAATAATGCAATTTACCCACTGTAGCACACAGCTATTTCTTTGCATTTACACTGCACCGTCTCCATTGAATGTGGCTCTGCAGCAGCAGGGCCTGCATGGTGCACTGCAAACACAACCAAGAGGCTGTGCTCTCAGTGAAATATGACTCAATCAATAGACACATCAGCAATCAACTTTTACTTGTCAGTTTTGATATATCCGATCATAGCTTTGGGATGTTTTGCGATGTCTAATGTTCTGTGAAGATGGGCCTTTCATATTCTTTATTGTCTCTCTCTCCCTCCATCTCTCTATCTCTCTCTCTTTCTCTCTCTCTTCTTTTTTCTTGCCCCCATCGACAAAAAATTGTGTTCACACTTTTGTGAAATTAAAGCTCAGAGGGAGAGAATGGGGGTGAAGTGTGGGGGGGGGGGGGGGGGGTGAGGAAACAATGAAATTTAACCCATTTTAAAACTGTATCATTTTCAGACCATACCTCAGGGCGCTTGGGTGTTTATCGGCGGGACTGGGAGAAGCAGAGATCACCGGACTGGTAATTGTTTCCTCTAAATCTGCTGAGCTCTGAGGAACACCGAGTGCAGTTTTTCATCAGACAGAGAATGAGAGGGTAAAAGGACAATACTAAGAAAAGCAAAAATGCTTAGTCCATCATGTTGGATTTTTATCACTTCATCTAACAAGTGAGTAAGGCCACTATAGTCCCTCCACACAACATAATTATAAAACACAGCTTGTGCCATCGCTATGCTCACTGGAGAAAGGCTTTTTTTTTTTTTTTGCTGCTGCTGCTGCTGCTGCTGCTGCCGCAGGGAAAAATACAGCATTTTTCTTTGAATATAGCTGCCAGAGAGAGAGAAAAAAGAATAAAAAAATAATGAATTGCATAGGTATTTTAGATTTGATAGAAACAGAAGGAGAATGGAGGTGTTTTTTGAAAAAGCACCTTGGCGCTAACCTGATTTGACATTTACCTATTGAGTCAAAGCCCAGCAATAGGCCTGATATCTCATTTAAGCTGTGAAGTGATGTGCTCTCCACCAAAAGACATCAGAAAAAAAGCCAAAGTACTGCCACTTTCCACTCGGACCAATTTGTCTCCATCACTTCATTCATCTAAACATTGAATGATTTAGAAAAAATTGTGGCCGAGAATCTTATGGGGATTTTTTTTCTTTTTCTTTCTCCCCCCTCACTTTATTTTCATTATACTTGCGAGTATGTTAGAGGGTTGGATTCTATTGCGTGCGTTTGGCTTTGAAAGTCTCCGATTTAGTGCCGCGGTATTGGCTCATTTTTCATATCCATTGTCGGCTTGTCAGCTTGTCATAGCTGTTCCACAGAGCTGTTAGATCAGTCCAAATGTATAAATCATCCAGGATCTGACACACTCATTTAATTTGGGGGGCCCTGGTGCAGCGGCGGGGCCTATTAATGAAAAATCCCTGCTCTGTTTGCTGAGTGGGAGCATTCAGCCACTTTTTTTATTTTATTTGTTATTAACATTGATATTCTCTATGATTTCCCTCAGTAGCCTGTTGGCCGCCTACCTGGCGCTATGTCATTTATCATCATATGCTACGTTTTTTCAATCTGTTGAATTCTGTCAGTCAATAGTTCTTAGGAAAATCACTTTGCATATTAAGAAAATAGGCGGGCAAATTCCGAAGGGCGCTAGGTGGGCCAAAACCTCTCACATTTTTTTTCCCTCAGTGCAGGCAGCGGTGGTTCCAACCCCGGAGCCTGTGTTATTGTTTTCCATCTGTGAAATAAAGTAACAGGTACTTAATGTACCAAAAACAATTTGTACAGCAGTTCTTTTCCCCCATTGAAGGCGCGCACGGCTCGCTGAGGGCTCCCCTTATCTCAGCAAGGCTAATCCATTTTCACACTGCGCTCCGGCGCTCTCATTTTACAGCTGAGGAGCTCGCCCGGCTCCACGCTGGGCCTGAAATGGGACCCCAGTCACTGTGGCCCCCTTGGAGTTTGCGTAGGTAAGTGTGCAGAACAAATGCTGAAAAGTCTTTAAAAAAGTTAAGGAGACTAGTTTTGGATTTTTTTTCTCTCTCTCCCTCTCTCTCTCTCTCTCTCTCTCCCTCCCTCTCTCCCTCTCCCTCTCTCCCTGAATCCCACCTGAACACCTACAATTTCCATGCGTTTCACAGTGTAAGCGGCTGTTCACGAGGGCTGTCATGTTGGAGAATGTAGAAAGTCCAACAAATGGTGTATACCTTTAAGATAGTCTGTACTGGTGTGCACTTATGAACTGCTTTTTCCTGAATGTATATAAATACTCTACCATTCACTCATAATATGATATTAAAGTGTATCTCACAGCATAAAACGTTGTCTAGTCCCTTCACTTGCATACATACTGAATTGAAAGCCACTGTTTATAAAGAATGCATTAATACCACATGTGCACAATGCAGTATGAGCTACGTACATGGGAGCAAGTGGGACTGATTGTGGTTTAAAATGATTACCAGACAACTTGATGGACCAGTGTTTCACATCAGACAAGCCATGATTAGGATGTAAAGGTTCAGGGAAATAAATGACGCCTAAAATTACTTGAATATGATATTCTGGTTGATCTTTTCCTTTTCTACATTTTGCATTCATAGAATGTAATCTGTTATGGAGGTACAAGGAAGCATTTGCATGAATTCAAACCATGCAAAACCTCCTATTTAAATTTGGAAAGATTTCACTCCCAACGTAAAAATAAATGCACATTTGTTTTCCCCTCAAAGTCGAATAGTGTGCATCCTGCTAGGCTGTGGCACAACAAAAAGCTGGCAGGTCTGGTTGCTTGATAATGATATCAGGGTCCCAGCGCTTCCACATGAATTGCTATCTAATGGGGGCCCTTCTGGTGGTCTGGTATCATGCTTGCGTCATTCAACTGCATGTTGGAAGCCCTTTCCTTTGGCGGCTTTGTTTGAGACGGTTAGCCAAGACTAACTGGGATCAACCTATAGTTCAAAGGTCAGCATGGAATAAGTCCAGGAGAAACGGCTAATGCTAATTTCGTTAAGTCATTGAAAATTTCAACTTCACATTTGGGAGGAATGCAGGTGTGTTACACAGACATACAAGACAGTTTTACTTGCAATACTAAATGCAAGCACAAAAATCACATGGACGCATCATCACTTGTGACAGACCATCAACCATGTGACTCTCCCGCATCACTCTCCAACATCTAAGAGTATTTGGCTGTTGCTATTGCTTAGTTTTTTTTTCTTTTCTTTTTCTTTTTCTGACAACATTCTCGACACATACTCAAACATATCACTGCAACGAACAAAAAACTGTTTTGATTTACTTGCACGCCGTGCTCCATGCCCCCTTTCGATATCCCATCATTGCCAAGTCGTTTAAGGCATCTGTGGCCTCTGTTGGCCCAAGCCTGTGCAGCCCCATCAGCCCCCCGCGGCGGGCCCACTACAGCGCATGCCCACTTGGCCGGGCCAGTCGGGAGGGCAAGCCGGGCCAGGACTCCCAGGACTCCCCAAGCATCCACAGCAGCTGGAAGTCCCATCTTCCCATCGCGCTTCTCAACAAAAACAATCAAAACACAGAAAATCTATAATAAATCAGGTCTCAGGCTCTATCTGGGAAAAAGAAAAGAAAAAAGAAAAAAGAATGGGGGGCACCGTTTGAGGAAATTGCTGTTTGAAAAACTGAAAACAAAGATTTTCTTATTTTTTTTGTTGCTTTGACATGTTTGAAGAAAGTGAGTTGACAAATGGCTTTGAGGTTGAAGGGGGTTGCTAGCTCAAATCCCCAACTTGGGAGAATGTATAGGTGGGTGAAATGGATGATTAAAGCTCTTACTACACTAACTCCTTCAATGGCCCCTTTTCCCTACGAATGAGCCTTTATAAAAAGGGTTTGAAAAAAAACATGATAAATTAAGGGCCTCTTAATATATGCCTCAGTCCTGCAATTTATATACAGGCAAAGTAGGGGTAATGTGATTACCTCTACATTTGCGATTTGTGCATAAGTGAATGTGCAAGTCTGCTGATGTGATTCACAGTTCAAACTTACTTAGCCTCATTGAGTTAACCCCTCGAACCTAAACAACTGTAATGGAGAGCATGAAAAATCCCCTCTCTCTCTCTCTCTCTTGCTCTGTATTCTCCCCCCCCCCCCCAATGCACACAAACCCTCACACACACACACACACACACTTCAACCTGGCCACCCCAAAGCTAATGCAGTTGACTTAGAGGGTCATCGGCAGTTCACCGTGAGGTTAGAGATAAAGGAAACACGTATTCTCTTGTTTGTGTTGCTGTCTTCTTCTTGGGATGAAAAGGGAAGCAACCCCCCCCCCGCCCCCCACACACACACCACACACACACTAAGGTGGGATGTTGTAAGAAGAAGAAAAAAAGATGTGAAGTGTGTATTTGTAAGTGTTAATTTGTTCATTTTGGCCTCATGGTACAGAGAGATTTTTTTTTTTTTGCTTCAAAGAATCATCCAGATGCTCCAATTTGTGCTGTATGTCTCCTATAAGTCAAATTGAATTACAACAGTGGTCTCTATTTAGGTGGGGCCCCCTCCTCCGCCACCACTGCTGCTGCTGCTGCCCGGTTGTTTACATTAAGATGAGCTGGGATTCTTTTCTCACTCACTCACTCGGAGTGGGTTTGAAGTTTGCTCCCTCATCCATGTAACTAATGCTGCGCTAAAAAAAAAGGGGGCCAAGCTAGACTGCGCCTGAATGGGCCTCGGAGCTGTGGAGAGGAAGAGATTCATAATCGTGAGCTAGATGACAGGTGGATCACATTTCTAAACTTTTTTTTTGTGTGTGTGTGCGAGCCGGTGACAGGCTATCAGTCAGCGAGGGCCAAAAAGACGGTGTGTTTTCTTAACCCTAGAGTTGCATTAGGGGTTGACATCCTGCCGTGGCGGAACTAGGTGACATATTGATGTGGAGGAAATATAACAGGCGGGAAGCTTTAAGACTTAAGGGCCCTGGCAAAGGGAGGAGGAGGAGAAAAAAATTACAAGCAAGAGGGGTTTGGGTGGGTTTTTATGGGGAACAGTCAAACAAAAGCGACCATCTTTACGGCCTTGTCTGTGAATATGCCTTCTTTCGTTGTGCCTCAGAGACAATGCTATAGACAAGTTTGATGCGGTAGGATAAAAGTGCAGTAAAACGAAAAGATAGGATTAAAAATAAGCTAGAAAGAGAAATTGGCGACGCAACTGTTAATTATGAAGATATAAAAGGATATTTCCCCTCAATAAAAAAAACATTGATTTTATAGATAACACACATTTAACAAGAAATGGACACCCTAGAGCAATTTTTCAATTTAGAACATCAACGGTGACGGCCCCCCCATATAAGCCGAGAGACCATATTGGTGAGGCGGGCTTAAAATCCACATGCATCAAATCAAAGTGGAGAGTGGTTACCATAAGCATGAAGACAAACTGCTCTCACGTTTCTAAGTACAGGAGTCTACGTTCAAGTTACTTTGTCACAAATCACTGCAACGCTTCCCTTTCCAAATCCGTCATTTCAGGATTACCGGGAGTTTTTTTTTCTTTTTTCATGGCACTATTAGCTGCCACCGGCACACAAGCCTGTCACCTGCTCAGTGGGGGTAATAATTGGTATGAAATAGCGTTATGGACAGCTGAAAGGTAAGTGGGAATCCACTTCCAGAGGATTCCTGTTTTACACTTTGTCAGGGTTCCTTGGCTCCGCTTAACTCTACACTCTCTTTCTCTTTTTCCTCCTCACACCCAGAACACACTGTTTTTTTCTTCTGTTTTGTTCTTTCTTTTTAGTGCTATGGATTTGTTGTCATGGAAGCCTGACAATCTTGCTGACACATCTGTCAGAAAATGAATTTTTTTTCTACCAGCCGGTCCCTTGATTGACTCCATTTGTAGGAGTGTAACTCTATCAGAAAACGCCCGTCTCCTGCTCACTCAGTCATCCTTCTTCTGACTAGCCTATCGGAGAGTCAGACAGATGGACTGTGGGAAGAGATTTGAGATACAGATCTGAAATGGACAAAAAAAATAAACCAAATCTCTCATCGAAATATCAGGTATACAGTAAATGAGGCATTGTATTGTATTTTTAACTCTCGCCATGTTTGTTTCTTTTTTTGTTGTAATTTATGTCAGTCCCAGAGTATATTCTACACTGACAGGAGAACAGATGAGACTGAAGATGGGGGGCGAGCAAGGGACAGGGGACAAGCGGTCACGCTGCATGACGACTCACCGCATGCCTGTATGGAACAAACAGCCGTGGAAATCTGTACTAGAACAGGGATGTGCATTGCAAATCACACAGTACACGACACGCATCTGACAGTGAACAAGGGGAATTTGTTTCGCTCCAACACTTGAGACGACGTCGGGAAGGAGGAGAAGGAAGGAGGGAAAGGGGGAAAGAGTGACACTTGTATGTAGTAAAACACAAATTGCTGGGAAAAAATGACATTTCCAGTTGTCTTGCCGTTTTGAAAGCATGCATGAAACTGGGCAAAATGTTACTAAAAAAAATAGAGGTGTCCAAGACTAAGAAATCACATAGTTTAATCTGATTGGTCAAGTCTTGCCTATAGTTCAGTTGAATCGTGTTTTTATTTATGTATGCCCATTGATCGATATTCTCATTTGCGACATTGGCTTAAAAAATGTTGCACAACAGACGAAGGGGCTGAAATATCTGATTTATTCAGGCAAATTAAATTTTTTATGAACAATAGGCTATAATAGACACCTTTTTCATACCACAATATCCGAAAACCAAGCAATTCCATGTACAGCATAATTCAGCACCCTCTAGCCGTACTGGCATGGTCCTTGTTTCATTTCCACATTTTGCAACTGTGAGATTGGCAGTCCAATCAGGTACCTTCTTACCATCAAAAAAAGTCAACTATTTGGGGTCACCCCTAAAATAAACAAACCCAAACATATACGCAAAGGTCCAACAAGCCACACTGTGAAAAAAGAAGAGAGGAAAAAAACCTGCCTCTCCTTCAGATCACCCAGTTGTTATTTGCGGCCTTAATGCAGCAGCTGTTATTTCTCTCTCAAAAAAGGCACAGAGGCAGTGGCCGCGATGCTCCCCAGCCTCCAACATATTCTTTCTCTATGGCTTATCAGTCGGCTGGGCGAGAGGAGCTGTCCGGTCTCATTCTCTGGTTGGAGAGCACATGTCAGGACCTATTTGCCACTGGTTACTTTGAGAGTGACATCAGTGATGACCCCTTGACCCCCACTGGCTGACAGAGAAAAGGGCTTCTGCAATAGCTTTCCATTACAGAGAGCTGAGAGAGCGCGGGGGCCACCAGACGGATATGTTGAAATGGGAAAATAGGAAAAAACTGTGAAAGGCATTTAGACCTGTGTTTGACCTATCATGTTTCAGTTTTCCGCGGGAGGCTTTTATGAAATGAGCACTTGACCCATAAACACGGCCTTTGTCATCTCCCCCCTCGACCGCTCCACCGAAAGGCTATTACAAGAGAATGGAACAAGCTATCATCACACCAACATGCAATGGCTTCTATATCCATTTGCTGTGGTTTTTTTAGGTCCTCCTGTTTTGTACTTGATGACGTGTACCCGATTGTCAGTCTGCCTACGTGTGAATCGGCCCTGAATGTATCTGTATAGAGTTTCCAATTAGGGGGACAAATTGTTGGGACTGAGCTTTCGACATGCCTCTCAACAGGTAGGATAGCGGCGTTTCATATAGATCTGAGCTGAGTTAAGGCGACGTCGATGTTTGTTCATCCAAGAGCACTCTCAGCTGGAGACCACCATCGCAGCTTCTCCACCACAATAGGATAATATGACGATAGCGGCTGAATCCTAAATTTCATCTTTTGAAAATCGACGCACTCGTTTGTGTGATGTTTTTGCAATGAAACGTTTGGAACTGAGGATTCTGGTAATGATATATTAATGGGAATGTGTGTGACAGAAAGTCAAAGAAACATAAAGTCTCACTATGATGAATTCCATGAAATTGGTCATATGGTACTATATGGGATGGTATATTTTTACATCTTTTACAGTTACATAATATGACATGTGCATTTTTTACTCCAAATGAATTGTAATATGTACCATGTAACTAGTATTTTAGGGCCATATTAAAGCTTCCTTGTATGGTTCACTTGAATTGAACTCTGGTTAGTTTCCACCTTTGCTGTGTTTCGTTTGGGCAGAGGGTCTGAAACACTCAATGATGAGATTAAACACAAGCAATCGTACCTGGGTGGGCACCAAAAGGGGTCTAAACAAGACCTACACTACCAAACTAACTCTGGTGTGATCTATGTGGTGGGAAAGTGACTGGACAGAGTTTGACCCTACTGCAGGAGGCACTGAGGGGCTTTCGACTAAACAAGCTCATTAGCCAGCTACAATATGTGTTGTTATATGAGTTTTGTTTGTAGTTTTCCCGAATAAAGATCCTGAACAATTGTAGAACAACTCAGGAACTACATTATGGCACATCTGACCAATGAATGACAACAACGTTCTCATGGGGCTTATGCCTCTGCATTTTGGTTCGCTTCACCAACTGATCCGGACTAGAGGAAACACTATAGGTGCTCAAAACAAACCAACAACAAAACTTCATCAGGCTTAAAACCGCCCTTATTTAACTGTGACAAAAGTCCTTACAAAAGTAAACCTAACACATGCCAAACTCTTAAAGCGATAGTTCAACATTTTGAAAAACCTATTTATTGCTTTCTTGCAGAGAGTAAAATGAGAAGTTTGTAACCACTCTCATGTTTGTGCTGTTATTTTCATCGCAATCAGGAGAATAAATGGTGTTCAAATTGTGGTATTTCACAAAACAAAAACCAAAAAAATGATATTAGTGAAGACATTTCCATAGTTAATATTGATAACTGGAAGTTAAATATGTGATCAAGTGTTGTGAGCTTATGCTGCACTTCCACTGACGCCACACTTCTGTTTGAGTATCACTACAATATAATATATGCTCCCTGCCAGCGCTGGTTATGTACTGTACGGAGTACTTGACACACCAGCTCATCCATCAGATTCCCATTTGTGCCATATATTCTTGTAAATCTATTATATGAACGTCATTAACGGCATGATTGACAAATTACCCACTCTGAACCGTGAAGAAAGCAAACTGCGTGGGAAGATGTCCATTTGGAGCGCTGATTTATGTAATATGACAGGGATGCTTGGATGGGGGGACATTTGTGTCTTATCACCCATTATGCTTCCCCTTACAGCTCATAAAGACACATGTCACCACGTGAAAGCTCTGCAGGTCAGTCTGAAGAGACGGCAAAGCGTGCCAGCTAGTCAGTTACCTCTGCTGGCCTTTGCCATTCGTAATAAATTACATTTATGAAAGCTGCAATTACCTGATTACCTCTCTGCTCTGGCTCCCACTCACTCGCAGGAATTCATCACGGCCCCTATAATTTCATTCAAATTACCCATGAACCTTAGTCCATAGTGTCAACAGCAAATGCCATTGTGACCCTACCGAGTGTAAGTAATGTGCACTGTGGTCTTCACAGTAGCAATGGAAATAATAATAAGGTGCTTTCTCGAAGATGAACGTCAGAAGGAAAGAGGAGCGAGACAGACAGATATTAGACACCCCCGATCACTCAGGACACCAGTGGAGGATCTGAAAGGTGTAGTTTAAATGCCGGTGTGTGTGCATGGGGATTTGCACACAAGCAGTTGACATTGTTACATATAGCCCTCCGTGGACCATCTTCACCACTGGCCACACAGGAAGCTATAGCAGCAGATTATTATTTTGGGTACCTCCCATTCCCCCAGGCAAACTGACCTCCCCCCAGACCCTTACCAATATACAAGCTCATGTATCTTCCGACCAGCTATACACTCGAAAGGATTTACAAAACAACCTAACCGCTGGGCCGGTATGGGCCCTCCCACGGTCTGCCATCTCTCGCTCGGCATGGATGCGGTACTTCTGATTCTGTGCCTTCACACACACTGCATCAAACAGAGCTATGAAATGTACTATAGCGCTAAAGTCTTGCAACACACATCAAAGGTGATCAAGTTGCAACAACTAAGTTTTTACCCACCACTCCAGGAGGGGTGCCATCGCAACGGGGAAAGTCAGAGCCGAGCATGGAAGCTGATTTCCTCACGTATTCATAAATTCATTAGTCTAAACTTTTGGGTGTATCAGTTACATTAAGCCTCATTAACTTCTTTTTTCCTGCTTTATATTAGCTAATTAGCTCAGGGGTGGCCACAAATTAATTACCATCTTCAACAGCCGCGTGCAATTGCATTGTGTTTATTTAGTCTCTCCTATTAACTTTTAATCTTTCCCCACACTCGTAAAAACAGGCAATTAACATGTTTTGATAAACAAAAAATTATGCCAGCTCAGGGATAATCAGAAGCTTGGCATGTCGTCCTGACAAAATTACCCCGTCGGCTAATTTGACCCTCCGAACCAGTCCAGATCTGCTTGTGTGTTGTTGAAGAACAACATGTGACAAAAGTGTGTGACCTCTGTTTTTCTTGTTGCTCTTTTCTTTTCTCCAGCACTTCTCTCCTGGCACCTAAAGGTGGAGTCAGCGATTCTGGAGAATGCTTGTTGTCAAAATCACTTTGTTAAAGTCAGTGAATATCTCCTCACATTCCGTTTACCTGTCACTGTACACTTTTGTGTTAATAATTCCCAGCCTATATGCTCTGTAAACTGGTATGTAAAAAAAGGTATGTTTGGGGGCCCACTGTAGCTAGCAACATTGGTTTGATCCCACACACAGTATGGACAGGTAGGGGATCATGAGGATATTCACTGATTTTGACCCAAACAGATTTTGTCAACAGGCCTTCTCCAAAATCACTGACTCCACCTTTAATGCAGATACATTATAGACATATCATGTTTTAGAAAATGTGAATGTCTTCCTCTCCTGTTTTGGGTGAGTGCGGCAATCCAGTAATATGACAGCAGAGCATTCAGCGCATGAAGGCTTCAATTTCCCTCAGTGTATTTCAATAAACCAACACAATGGCTGCTTCATTAGCCCATTGATTCATTAATGCAGCCATCACTCTTCCCTCATATTCACAGCAGCGCAAACAGCCGATGATACAAAAGGTAACAGTAATGATAACTCCATCCACGGTTGAATACCTGTTAAGGCACCAGGGCAGCCCATCGGCTTTGATAAAGAGGCCCATTTATACGCTGTCTCCATAGCACAGGGTCATCCTTCTCCATATTCTGTGTATTGACCCGGGTTGTTCCTTTTATTACAAGCAGGTTTTTTATTGAAGGATGATTACATTGAATGATGTCAAGCGCGGGGAGAAAAGATCGACCAGAATAATGACGTTCCGGAGTAGGGAGACAGTGGTGCTGTGGTGTGGTGGGGGGGGGGGGGTGTAGGGGGGTGGAGGGGGTCGATGGTTGCACTTGCCCTGTCTTTTTCTGCGTGCGGCCCCCACAAATTGAGTCGCATCCTCGCTCATCCATTATTTAAGGCCGATCGGACACTCTTGGCAACTATGGATTTGATAATCATTCCCATGTCCATATTTAATATGTGACATAAATATCACGGCGGGTGCCTGTCGATAAAAAGAGCCGGCAGTGTGAAACTGCGGCGTAAAAGAGAAACTAATATATGGATATGAGGCAGAGGGGAGATGAGTAGCTGCAGTGGCTGGTGTTTTTTCCTACTTCGGAGACGATAGGTGCTGTTAAAAAGATATTGGAATTGTAACAAATAGCTACAAGTCTTACTGCATCAGAGAAATCGATGCTTCAACATTAAACATTAAAATGACCCTTTAAAACATTATTATGTCATTTCGGGTGATGCCAGTTATATCGTCTTAGCCCGCTAGCGCTGTGGATGTCTTCTGTTTATGAGCAAATACCTGCAAAACTAATGATATTCCCATGAGTCTGAGCTTCACATTGTGTTAAGTGCTTATTAGCTGATGTTGGCATGCTAACAAGGTGAACAAAGATGGTGACCATGGTAAATATTAGCTAGAGAAAATGGCATTAGCTTAAACAATTAGCATGGCTGTAGAGTCGTTATTGTTTTCTTGAATTTTGTTTTGACAAAAGTTGTTCTTTTTTTAAAACAGCTAAGTCCGTATCGATAGTTTCAAAGCTCACCTAGTTAGCCACGAGGCATGATTTAAAATGCCCTTAATGATTTCCACAAGAGTTCACAGTTTCTTATGTAAGCTCATCTCTCAGCTACTGTCTGTTCAGGTTTTAGGCCTAATGTTACTTATGTAGGGTTATTTTGCTCTTTTATTTAAGGATGAACTAAATTGTCGAAAACATTTAGTTGTTTGTTTTTAGGAAATTGCCAGACTGTGCTGTCGAGTGCTATGTCTGTCGGCTACGGGAGCAACACAACAGATGTTTATTCATATGAAAATGTGTTTGTGTGGGCAAAGGAGCAGAGTGCGGGGGGGGGGGGGCGGGGGAAGAGGGTGTCGGGTTGTAAGTCACCACATAAATAAGGTGGAGAGAGGGCTGATAACAAGAACCAGCATCTGCCAGGCAGGCAAGCAGTATGTCTCCTTTCTCCACCGTGGACTCTTCGTCTCCTGTGATTTTCTCCAGCTGCTGGCCATGAATACTGGCCTATGCACTCTAGATTAAAGAACAACACATGTTTCTCTGCAGGCTAGACTATATATCATCCCCCTGATAACAAATGACAAACGCTCCTACCAAACGTGGTGCGGGGAAAAAAACGATGTTTAGAGGTTAGCTGTTGAGGAAGTGAGATATCTCTTACTCAGCAGCAAGTGAGTCAGACTTACCACGACCGCTTTTGTTAATTCATGAGGATTTTAATATATTCTATCTGAAGTTTTAGCTATTTTTATTCGCCAATCGTATTGTCGTTTTGCACATTTGTGCTGTGTACATGTTTAGCCCATTTTAATTCACATCTTCTAGGGCTGCTCCTGAAAAGAAAGAAGTTCCAAAACCATACTATGACCACTTCTCTTCAGCAAAAAAAAAAAAAACACTTTTATAACTAACTAAATAACTAACTAAATAACTTTGGCGTCAGTAGAAAACTGTATGGTGTTAATGTCCCTACTGGGTCAGCATAGTTAACCTACACTGGCAGTGGGTTCTGTTTTTGTTGTTTTGCTGGCACTAAGTATAGGGCATGCATCCTATCCTAACTGGACTAAGTTTGTATTTTTTTTTCTCAACCATCTCCTGAAATGTAGCTTCCCCCTATGACTGTGAAGGTGAAGTGAATGTCTCAGCTCCTCCCAGGCTTGACTCTTCTGTGCTTACATTAGGCCTCTTGCGGATGACAGTGATTCAGTGCTGCTCAGTGAACAGGATGCTCTGTCATCCTTTTCTGTCAGGGTGGCCCTCGTTGTCTCATCTGGGGGGAGGGGGGGTTGAAGCACAGGTGATGATATCAGGCCCCTCCATTCAACTCCAGTCAAGTGCATTAAATAAACATTGGAAAGACTGATGATGACAACTCAATTCACAAAGTTTGGCCATGCTGTTTTATTCAGTGACGGCAGCAAGGTCCACTGCTTGGATATAAGGCCTGTCTTCCCAGGTGCGACAATCATGTCCATGTCCAAAGTCATACCTTTTTAGAAATATGTATAGTAGGAACTGAATGAGTGATGGATTTCAACTTGTCAAACACAGATTGAATTGACAACCTTTATCATGGCTGTGTATTTTTTTGAAGATGAAGAATTCCTGCAGAATCCATGCTTTGAAAAAGGTATATTGGATTGACTTTAAATCCAGGTGCTAATTCACATATAACCTGAGCAACACAGCTTTAGTATCAACATATTAGTTTATTTGTGTGCCCCCTGAAGTGACATGGTGCATATTGCTCTTTTATTTATCTGAATGCACCATACCTAAAGTTGTTGATGTGTACCATGGCATAAAATCAAGAATTAACCTATACCCAACCGTTTATGGATGATACACCTTTAATTCATAAAAGTCACTCTCACTGTGTATTTACATCTATATAATGATTGGCCCTGGTCGGGTCATATACATATGTTTATGTTTAAAATGATTATATAGAGCTGAGCATTGTATTTAATAGACAGTTAACAACCACAACTTAACAAATACATCTACTGTAAATACTACCTTGCGGTGCATGCAGATTTCTTTGTTATACTTTTTGATAAAACGCCAGATAAAATGGTATTTAGTAACAATTTTTGTCTCCTGCCAAAAACATTTGAGAGCTATGATAGACTTGTTAATTCATAAAACACATATCTCGGCACACGCAGCAATTATTTCGGTTATGTCGGTGAACTGCGGCTTGACAAGCAACAGATGGCATGTGCTTCATCTGTTTTGAATCCAATCGTGACAGCAGAGAGGGGTGTTTATCTTCATAACATGACGATGTATGTCATGACTCTTTGTAAGACGGAACAGAAGGCAAGTTGGCCCCTAAACCTTTCAGCAATTGTTGTCATATTGTATTACATGCCTGACCATCTAATTTCAAGATTATGCATGTGATTGAAGTAATTTGTCATGATTTTTAACTCGTCCCACAGGCACTTTAAAAAGAAATTGTCCATGGGCAAAGCTGTCCCACTTTTCCTTTTTTTTTTCTTTTTCCTTAAAAACCATTATCACTTATAATGGTCACATTGATAATCTTGCTCCGACATAATGATGCATAAAAGTGAGCGCTAACCATGGAAAATGATGAAGCCTATAACAGGTTCAGAATGCTGGGGGAAATGTTCATGTGAAAAACAAATAAGAGACAAAGTCTCTCTCCGACTAGCCTCATCCCTCGATAAATGAGAGTACCCACTGTCATTGTTGCATCAGGATAGAGGTAAGTATCAGTGGAGCAAGGAAAACAAATTCAATAATAATTAACTTGGGTCATCTACTCATCTGCTATGGCTCATAAACCTTAGAGAAAATTTCCCCCCAGAACTTTTCAGCAAAGCCTTCAAGTCTCTCATGTGCCTGAAGTAGTATCTTCACACAAACCAAACTCAGCTCCTTGTTTCAGGCCATCTTTGTCCATGCCAAAAGCCCATATATATACATCAGAAGGGATGTAACTCTTGTAACAGCACACAAGGGTCCTGTCGATTACATGTTTGTATATCTTACTGCCATTTAACATACCAGTGTAGTATCAATTAATTGAAGAAGTGCAGTAAGGACGTGTGTTAAAGCGGCTACGAGTAACATTTAAATATCTTTTGAACAGCCTCATGTTTCCTCTGATAATCATAAATTACCTTTAACAGCAAACGAGACCATCAGTGCAAAGAAAGACGTTTTTAAATAGTTTTTATTACTGCTTTTGGTCTGGTCGCACACCCAGTCCGATTTTCGGTTCGCTCGTGCAGGCTCTATGGTCACATATCCATATTGGTCGCAGATTTCAGTGTGGCGCAGCAACGTGATTTGAGAAGCCTATCCCTCCAGGTGAGGGAAAGGGAGCGGGAGCCTTGTTTGAGACAGTTATTTGTCGTCATAATGACTGATAACGGGGCTGAACCATCAAAGAAAAAAATTAAAAATTAAGAAAAGCTAAAAGGGAGAGTGATATAGGCTACGGACAGGATGAGGGCGTTGCCAAGCAACGTGTATACAATTTCACGAGAGCGAAACTAGACTGCAGTGTTTACTCCTAAATGAATGAGCGGTTGGTACTAACACAAAGTTTGCTTTGCTTCACCATCATCAGATAACCATTATCTGAAATAGTCATTATTTACAACATTTACAACAACACAAACACATTACCTCATCGTGATCCATACTAACTGCCGTCTCTCGTTCATTCGCTTTCTGTGAGGACCTTACTATCTATGGTGAGGACACGTCTTTCAGCTCCGTGAGAGAGAGTAGTTAGGTGACACTGCTGCATCAACTCATTGCAATCAGGTGTGTGTGTGGCAGTGACTGGCATTAGTTGATGCAGTGTCAAAACCACTCTCACGGAGCCGAAAAGAGTCCTCACACTTTCAACACACGGACATGCACTATATTGCGCCCTTCTCAGTTCACACTTGCGCGCCTGGTACGCGCTAGAAAACAGCTTTGCGACAGCGGGCGTCGTAAAAATACTACCGCTTTTGTCCAAAGGGGACGCCAATGTGATGCCCACTAATGTGTGCTCACATTTGTGTATATTAAGTTTTATATTCTGCACCATTTTATATTATTAAGACACTTTATTTTCTACTAAAATGATCTTATTTTGTATGAGCAATATCTTTTATAGTTTTACATTTTTTTACAATGCAATTGCACTATCCCGCCAGTAGGAGGCACAGTAATATTGTGGTTTGCCTGAATCCCCGTGAGCTCCTCATAACTAATGAGGATTTGAAAAGACAAGCCACGTTTCCCGTGTCAACATTCTTTTGCTGTATTTCAGGTGGGTTAAGTGTTTAAAATGTGAAACAACTTGATGTTAGTGATCTGAGAATGTGTAGTGTTATGTTTAAAGCAAAGTATTAGTGTAAAAATGAATGTATTTGGAGCTAGTAAGGTCCGACGCTCGCCGAGGGTTTTTGTAGTGTCGGCGCCGTTTGAAGTCTCACAGCTAGTAGCTTTAAGCTAGTACAGACCACGCTCGTCTCTACCTTTTTGGTTTATTGTAATTACACCACACGTGGCTCACTTCTTAGCTTTTTGTAGAGTGTTAAAAAGGTTTATTGATTGTTGTAAAGTACTTTAAAGACACTGTTAAAACGGGTTAAGAAAAGTTATTAATAAGATAATGTGTATGTTAAAAATGTTTGATATAGAATGTAGTTTACAAGGTACTGTTGAAGACGAGTCCAGTAAAACTTAAGGGGTTTTAAGAGCATTAAAAAGATGCACTATTTACAAACTGTTTATTATATCAGAGAATAGAGAGATGAAAGAACAACACTGTGAGAAAAGGTGTGTGTTCGGAAGTAAGAGTATTTTTGTGTATTTTTGTTTGTTTTGAAGAACATTTAAATATGTCGAAATTAGACAATATATGCAGTAATGTGATACTGAGTAAAATAAATGGACAATGTGAAAATACAGTAACCTTCAGTAAAGAAACATGTTAAATGAATAAATATAACTAATGAGGATTTGAAAAGACAAGCCACGTTTCCCGTGTCAACATTCTTTTGCTGTATTTCAGGTTATCTATAATCTGTTCACGGGCGTCCCCACCTGGGACCCGTTACAGATTCTTGGGGGCTCGTCCGGGATCGGCGCCACCTTCTGGCCGGAAGCTGATCCATCCTAATGACATCTGGGACCAATGACCAACGCAGACGCTGACGTGTGTGGAGGCCTGCTGTGAACGTGAACGAGTGGAGAGCCCTGACCCAGAGCAGAGACTGTGCATTACCGAACTGTTTAACCTATCGTGAGGTAGAAGAGGAGCAGCTATGGCTGACAGTGGGAGGAAGAACCTAGTGTGGGACATTAGGAAAAGTCTACTCGCCTTGTCAGGAGAAGAGCTCTACCAACTTACCAAGACCGTGGGTCCAGTGTCGGGCAAAGAACAGTCCGAGCTTGAGGAAGGAGACCAGGAGGGATGTTTCGAATACATCAACGCGTTCATGTACAGTAAGCACTTGCTTGATTCAGAGGACAGTGGTATGGTTGAATTGCTGGTTTTGAAAGATACTGTTGATGCTGTGCGGACGCACCGTGATGCAATGTTGTTGTTAAATGCAATGGGTAATGTTGAATCAAATACCATGCAGACTGACACTTATTCAGTTCACCCTGCTCACACTGTTGATGTTAATGCGACCCAGTCAAACCAAATTGCCACTGAAACTACCACTGATGACATTCCTATACAGATAACTCCAGCTGTTGTCAGCTCTAGTCCCGCCACAACTGTCTCATTCAGCTCTGCGTTGCCTAGCCAAAGTACTGATAGGCTCAGCGCTAGTACAGTGACTGTTGTCCCAAATTCAAGCGTATCTAGTGCTACAATGCTAAACACATCTGACACATCCAACACTGAGTTGTTAAAAATGCTAGCTAACTATGAAGACCTTAGCAAGAAGCTAATACAGTGCATCCCAGTAAATGCTACACACACACCAGGGGACTTGCAACCGTCCTCACTCTCCTCCAGCAAGCCTGAAAGTGAACCACCAAACAGTAACCCATCTGGTAAATCTGTCACTCAGCCAGGCCGTGAGGGGATGATCTCAATAAGAGAACTTTCCTTCCTTCAAAGAAGAGAGTTTAAAGTGCAAGGCGGACAAATTGGCGACCAATCATCAGACATCAGTTACAATAATGTCTGCAAACAGATTGAAGAAGGAATCAAGGCACGTTTCACTGATGCAGAAATAGTCCGTGGTGTGTTAAAAATAATCAAACCTGGAATTTTCAAAGATATGCTAATAAGTAAGGATGACATGACACTGACAGAACTTAAGGTGTTCCTCCAAACCCACCTAAGAGAAAAAAACAGCACAGAGTTATTCCAAGAGTTGATGTGCGCAAAACAGGATGAAAGTGAAACACCACAACAATTCCTTTACCGTGTAATGGGCTTGAAACAGCGTATCCTATTCACATCTAAACTGTCAGACACAGGAATAAAATACTCTGCAGCTACAGTACAAGATGTTTTCTTGCATACAGTGTACCAAGGATTTGGAAACAAACACACAGACATACGCCGAGAACTAAAACCTCTCCTCTCAAACAGTGACGTCAGTGATGAGACAATATTACGCCATGTAATGAAAATCCAAAGTGAGGAAAGCGAGAGACAGAAGAGACTTGGCTCTTCCCGTCGACAAACTGCAACAAAGGTACACAGCGCACAGCTTGAACTTAACGCAGTTAAGGGGTCTAGCAATAAGCAAGAGAGTACAGACCACAAAACAAAATCAGATCCATTTAAAGAACTTGCCGCTAAAGTAGATGCGCTTACAAAAATAGTTGAGGTCATGCAACAACACACCCAACCACAACCATTCTACAGTGAGCATCGTTTCAATCAAAATAAGGCTCAATCAAGGCGTGGAAAGCCCTTCGGTTGTCCGAAATGTGTTGAACAAAATCGTCAAGACTGTAAACATTGTTTCATTTGTGAGGAGGAAGGACATCGGGCAGCTGGCTGTCTAAAGCGACAAGATAAACAGGGAAACTTCAACCGGCCTCTGTAGAGGGACATCCAGTGACCGGATCTGAAAGACAGTCCCAATCAAAATGTTCAACAAAGGCTAACTGTGACAATCATACCAACCTTAACTCATCTGCTGCAGCAACAGTCAGCAAACCAAATAACTGTGAACAAACAACTCAGCCTTCTCCTAAGCCATCACTTACAGCAAGAGGAGCTGTTGCCAACCTAATTGGAAGAAAAGCCTTTGTCAAATGTTATCTCAACGGGTTGGCAGTCACCTCATTGCTAGACACAGGGGCACAAGTTAGTATGATAAACCGTGCCTGGAAAGACCAATACCTGCCTGACCTTGATATCCACCCAGTGTCTGAAATAATTGAAGAAATAGAGGAACTAAAAGTCTTTGCTGTAAATGGAGATCTCGTGCCATTTGACGGATGGGTAGCCATAAAGATAAATCTACCAGGAAATGAGGACCCCAGTCTTTCCATCACTGTCCCATTCCTTGTCAGTACTTTACCCCTGGAGAGACCACTGCTTGGTTTTAATGTTTTAGAACAGCTCATCTCCAGCCAACCAGAACGGTTAGTGCCCGTACTTGTTAATCTGCTTTGTAATGCTATCTCTGTCCCCAGTGAAAAAGCTGAAGCTATTGTGAGCTTTATCCAGACAGCAAGGCCAATCATGCAACAGGGACGCCTGAGGACAGGTGCCCAGGATATTGTCATCCCAGCTGGTAGTGTGTCATGGATAAAATGCCGGCTTCCACCAAACATGGATGCTCATGACAGTATGGTTTTGTTTGAAGCAGAAGAAAATAGTATACCACTAGAGCAGTTGGACGTGGAGCCAGGGTTGTTTGACATTAAAACCATTGTAAAACCGTACGTCACCATACCAGTTGGTAATAATACCAATCATGACATTACCTTACCCCGAAAGACAGCTTTAGGGACCCTGCAAAATGTTGAAAAAGTTGTGGAGGGTGACGTCCCCGCCAAAATACAGTCAGCAGCGACAGTCAGTGAGGTCACCACCACTCAAACCAGTGACCCAGCTCCACCCTTGTGGCATCCAGCTGTAAGTCTCGACCACTTGGATGAGGAACAACAGGAAGCTGTTAAAAAGATGTTGCATGAGGAGTCCCGTGCTTTCGCAAAAGATGGAAATGACATTGGCTGCATTCCAAACCTGCAAATGGTGATAAACTTGAAAGACGATATCCCTGTACAAAGGTCATACACCTCCATCCCAAAACCACTCTTCAAAGAGGTAAAAGAATATATTCAAGACCTCATACTAAAGGGATGGATTGTGAAGTCTAAGTCTCCTTATTCTGCCCCCGTCGTATGTGTGCGGAAGAAGGATGGCACACTGCGCCTTTGCATAGACTATCGTCTGTTAAATCAAAAGACAGTCCCTGACAGGCATCCACTGCCTCGGATTCAGGACTTGACAGACACTTTGGGAGGGTACTCATGGTTCAGCATCCTCGACCAAGGCAAAGCGTACCATCAAGGTTTTGTGGCAGAGGGTTCACGACATCTCACGGCCTTCATCACCCCTTGGGGATTATATGAATGGGTGAGAATCCCATTTGGACTATCAAATGCACCTGCTGCTTTCCAGAGAAGCATGGAGGAGATGTTGAGTTCCCTGAGGGATGAATGTTGCATTCCCTACCTGGACGACATACTGTGTTATGCAAAGTCCTTCAGTGATCATGTGGAGGTGTGTCGTAAGGTTCTCCAAACTCTGCAGCACCATGGGGTGAAGCTTCGACCGGAGAAATGTGAGGTATTCAAGCGAGAAGTTCGATATGTTGGGCGCATGGTGTCAGCCGAGGGTGTCCGAGTTGACCCTAAAGACTTTGAGGCTGTGCTGGCTTTGAAAACCAAAACACCACAAACAGTCGGCGACATCAGACAGGTGCTTGGCTTCCTTAGCTACTACCGATCCTACATACAGGACTTCGCCAAGATAGCCAAACCACTATACGAGCTGCTCCAAGGAAAGTCCCTCACGCCACAAACCCCCCACCGCCATAGTAAGTCCAAGGGTCCTCAATTACCCTCCAGGACGCCTATAGAATGGACTGCAGACCACCAAAGTACACTAGAAGAGCTAATCAACATGCTAACGCATCCCCCAGTTCTAGCATATCCAAACTTCGAGGAGCCATTCGTTCTGCATACTGATGCGTCAGAGAAAGGGCTCGGCGCAATCCTCTACCAGCAGCAAGATGGGAAACTGCGAGTCATTGGATATGGATCTAGAACATTGACACCTGCGGAGAGAAACTACAACCTCCACAGCGGAAAACTTGAGTTCCTTGCTCTAAAGTGGGCAGTGTGTGAGAAATTTAGAGACTATCTCTTCTATGCTCCACACTTTACCATCTACACTGATAACAACCCACTGACCTACGTAATGAGCACTGCAAAACTCAACGCAGTTGGACATCGCTGGGTTGGAGAATTATCCGATTTCCGCTTTAACATCAAATACAGGCCTGGGAAAATCAATATTGACGCTGACACACTCTCCCGCATCCCGCTGGATATGAACAGTTATGTGGAGACATGTACTGAGGAGCTGTCACAGGAAGTGTTACATGCAACCTGGGAAGGTAGTAAAGCAGCAAAGAGGAAAGAAGTGGCCTGGATAGCTGCTCTCTACGCCTCATCTCTCGATGTAATCCCACAGCCTCGTATGACCCTACCTGAAATCAGTCACGATGAGCTCGCAAAAGCGCAAAGAGAAGACCCGGCAATAGGGGAAGTAATACGGCTAAAAGAGACGAATGCTGTTCTTACTGATGCAACACGGAAGTCTGTGAGTGGGCTCACTCGAAAGATCCTTCATGAGTGGAATCAACTACACCTTGAAGATGAAATCCTATACCGACGGACAACTGAAAGAAAACAGTTAGTTCTTCCTGTTAAGTACCAACCTGTTGCTCTGAAACACCTCCATGATAACATGGGACATGTGGGGACAGAACGAGTGCTTCAACTCGCCAGAGAAAGGTTTTACTGGCCTTATATGAAAAGGTGCATAGAGGACTATGTGACAAAGAAATGCAGTTGTATAAAACAGAAGAAGCCCACAACGCATGTGCGCGCACCAATGGGTGGCATAACATCTAACTCGCCCCTTGACCTTGTCTGCATAGATTTTCTGCATCTAGAGAAGAGCAAAGGAGGCTACGAGTATATTTTGGTTGTCATCGACCATTTTACTCGGTTCGCTCAAGCCTACCCAACCAAAAATAAATCTGGACAAACCGCAGCAGAGCGAATCTATAATGATTATGTACCTCGTTTTGGATACCCAAATAAACTCCACCACGACCAAGGACGTGAGTTCGAAAATGTACTCTTCAGAACACTTGGACGGCTGTCAGGTGTCGGTCATTCTCGAACATCCCCGTACCACCCCCAATGTAACCCAGCGGAGCGGTTCAACCGAACGCTGCTGCAAATGTTAAGAACACTGGAAGAAAAGGAAAAGGATAAATGGAAAGAACATCTTCCACAGATTGTACATGCGTATAACTGTACGCGCCACGAGTCAACTGGGCACTCACCCCATTACTTACTCTATGGACAGCACCCTCGCCTCCCTGTGGATCTCTTGTTTGGATTACTCGAGGAGACAGACCCGGTAACACACAAAGGATATGCGGAGAAATGGTCAAAAAGGATGAAAGAGGCATACAAAATTGCAACCAAAAACAGCCTAGCCTCTAGTGCTAAGGGCAAGTCCTATTATGATCAAAAGGTGAGAGGCGTAGTTCTAAAACCAGGAGACAGAGTGCTAGTTCGGAACTTAAGCGAGCGAGGAGGGCCCGGAAAACTGCGCTCGTACTGGGAGAAGAGGATATATGTGGTAAAAGAGCAAGTCTCAGACAATCCAGTGTATGTCATTCAACCAGAAGGAGACTACAAAGGAAAAACCAGAACCTTACACAGAAATCTGCTACTGCTAGTCAATGACTTACCGGTTGAATCCCCACCACAGTCAGCCAACGCAGTTGCAAAACCACCACAAAAGCAAAGAAAGTCTCAGCTGAGAGCAAGCGCTGCTGCAGACATGGCTCAAAGTGAGGAGTCATCAGACTCTGATGATGAATGGACAGGAGGTTATTGGTTGAGGACGCCTGAAAACAGGATGGGACAAAGCCAAGAACCATCCTCATCTGCAAAGGTCACAGTTCGGACTCCTAGTAGACCTGCCATAGTCCACAGAGAACATGCAAATACATTACCTGTAAGAGGGGATGTACACAACTTACCTGAAGGAGAGGACGAAGTATACATACCTGAAACAGAAGACTTACAAAACATTCCTGAAAGAGAGGACAGTCAAGACGATCCTGAAAGAGAGGACGATCAAAACGATCCTGAAAGAGATGTGATATTGATGGGAGATAAAACACAGACAAATGAACTATCGGACGCTGAAGACATGCCAGAGCATGAGGAAGACGAACAAGATGGATACCCTCAACAAAGACAGGATGAGAGACGTATTCCTCCCCTTGTGGTGTCTAGTCCTGTGAGAGATGAATACACAGAAGTCAGACAGTCAGCCAGAGAGAGAAGACCAAGACAGTTATTTACATATGATACACTTGGCCAGCCCTCTCTACAGGCCTATATAGACACAGTCTCCACTTGCACTGCACCATCCCACATACCTGCTCTTAGTATGTCGCACTACATCCGACCATTGTTCTCATCTGTGCCCTACACATCACCTATGTACATGCCGTACACATATTACATGCCATACACCACACCTGTTTACTAATGGTGAAACAGAAGGTTTTGAGGTATTTGAAATGTCAGGAGCCATTTTTATTTTGTCGGGGAGTGTGTGATGCCCACTAATGTGTGCTCACATTTGTGTATATTAAGTTTTATATTCTGCACCATTTTATATTATTAAGACACTTTATTTTCTACTAAAATGATCTTATTTTGTATGAGCAATATCTTTTATAGTTTTACATTTTTTTACAATGCAATTGCACTATCCCACCAGTAGGAGGCACAGTAATATTGTGGTTTGCCTGAATCCCCGTGAGCTCCTCATAACTAATGAGGATTTGAAAAGACAAGCCACGTTTCCCGTGTCAACATTCTTTTGCTGTATTTCAGGTGGGTTAAGTGTTTAAAATGTGAAACAACTTGATGTTAGTGATCTGAGAATGTGTAGTGTTATGTTTAAAGCAAAGTATTAGTGTAAAAATGAATGTATTTGGAGCTAGTAAGGTCCGACGCTCGCCGAGGGTTTTTGTAGTGTCGGCGCCGTTTGAAGTCTCACAGCTAGTAGCTTTAAGCTAGTACAGACCACGCTCGTCTCTACCTTTTTGGTTTATTGTAATTACACCACACGTGGCTCACTTCTTAGCTTTTTGTAGAGTGTTAAAAAGGTTTATTGATTGTTGTAAAGTACTTTAAAGACACTGTTAAAACGGGTTAAGAAAAGTTATTAATAAGATAATGTGTATGTTAAAAATGTTTGATATAGAATGTAGTTTACAAGGTACTGTTGAAGACGAGTCCAGTAAAACTTAAGGGGTTTTAAGAGCATTAAAAAGATGCACTATTTACAAACTGTTTATTATATCAGAGAATAGAGAGATGAAAGAACAACACTGTGAGAAAAGGTGTGTGTTCGGAAGTAAGAGTATTTTTGTGTATTTTTGTTTGTTTTGAAGAACATTTAAATATGTCGAAATTAGACAATATATGCAGTAATGTGATACTGAGTAAAATAAATGGACAATGTGAAAATACAGTAACCTTCAGTAAAGAAACATGTTAAATGAATAAATATAACTAATGAGGATTTGAAAAGACAAGCCACGTTTCCCGTGTCAACATTCTTTTGCTGTATTTCAGGTTATCTATAATCTGTTCACGGGCGTCCCCACCTGGGACCCGTTACACCAACGTGCCATCTTACTCGTAGTGGCTTTAATATTAAAGTATGGTAGGGGGAAGAAAAGGTTTAATCTTTACAAATTATTATTACTTTTAACTTAAGCATATAGTGCTGGGGCCAGTGAGACAAAAGATTAGGAAGTAATTAAGCTAAGTCCAGAAATCTGCTCAAATAAATAATGCCTATGGTCCTGTGAGCTTTGTAGCATAAGAACATTTTTGTATGGCTATACATGTACATCTTAGTTTATATTACAGATGATTTTACAATAAAGATAGGGAGACTTGAAAACCTCTTCACATTTCTACTACACCTACCCAGACAAAGTGTGGGCCCCTCAGTGTTGTTGTGTGTGGTATGAGCCGGGCTGTCAGCTGGCTGTGGGGCTAATATCAGGGCTGCCTCTCTGGCTGGCAGACCCAATCACACTCTGGACGCTGGGCTGATTGGACTGACATACTCTATCAAAGCCAGCATCAAAGCACTGCTGACCATACACTTGGGGTCTGACTGCTTTCGGACATCACAGAGTATAGGCCGGTCCAGGATTTTTTAAACAATCCTAATATAGATCTCAGGGGGGTTCCTGTCTCTGCTGCCTCTCTCTGAGGAATTGAAATTGAGTTTTTAGATGCATTTTTTTAAGACCCATACTGGGTTTATTTGTTTATACTGGCGCATGGAGGATGTGGATTGTTAAGGGTTAAACATATTATGAATATTTGAGTTGTATTATATGATCAGACAACACAAGGTGGTAACCATTTTAACAATCGTTCTTGTTTTAGATGATAGCTTGCATAGATTTATATTTTTATTTTAGGAACAACTTTTGCTCAAGTGTGCATCCTTTTCTACATTTTCCGTATCATGTCAGTGTCCTGTGTGAAGTAATTGAGTTTTAAAGGATGTAGTCACATTTTCCAGACCTTGTTTTTATACTAGTATTTAATATGAAAGCATGTGGCATCAAGACTTGCACACTTTGAACTGCTTTCAATCCGAGCATCTCAACTAACCATACCGCACTTCCCGAATAAAAGTGTTACTAGTTTGATATAATTAAGTATTTCATATAATTGGGTTGACTTTAATCATCTCTAAACACCCCGACTATATTCTAAAATTGAAATGTTTATGAGAACATGGGATTTTTGTGGGTATGATCACAACCCTGAAAGCCTAGGACAAACATGTTGAGCCTTCTAATTATCTAGTATAGTTAAGGAAGTACATTCAGCATATGTGTGTGTGTGTGTGTGTGTGTGTGTGTGTGTGTGTGTGCCTTTTTAATTCATTTCCGCCTGGAGGGGAGGATAAAATGTTGTGAAAATGTGTCAGAACGTGCATAAGGAGCTTTATAATGCCGACACCATTGTGAGTGTATTCACAAAACAACTCAAAATGCACTCACTCCCTCAGCCATCAGAGACCTTGCTGTTTGTATCCAAATTCCTAATAAGAATTGATTGCTTTTTAGAAAAAGAGGACAAAAAAATACAATTTTAGTGCTCAAAGCCGCCTATTACAGACGCTTTAATGGAGCATTTGTAAATGATTTAATTGACTGCTTCCGAGCCTAGAGCCAATCATACACTGTCCTCTCCAAGGCTGAAGAGGGATGCCAATCATGGTGCCATTGTTTCCAAAATGACAACACTATGGATTCAAAATGCATGAGTGCTGCTTAGGCAACATTTACCTCTCGATGCTGCCACTGTTATGTGGCAATTTGAAACCCAGGGGGGTCCAACTCGGAAAACTGTGGCGAGAAACGTTGGGCCCTGCTTTACAGGGTTGAATCCTCTGCTTGCGGAGACGCATGGGGATGTTCTGTGCCATCAGGGGTGGATCTCAGCACCACATAACCCCCCACACAACCAACCAACTACACAACATGTAACCCACAGATCCATAGTCTTTATCACATATTCAACAATAAGTGTGACAGTCAATTCAAAAGGGGGTTCAAAGAATGGCAAATCGTCCAGTAGAGCAAATGGGAGCAAGAGGACCTCATTCCCCCATAACAAACAATCGTCTTCATGATAATTTAAAAACCTGATAGGCACATTAATAAAGGAGTCTTTTTTAGAAAATACATATTTTATGGAGTTGACCTTTAACCCTTTGTCACAAAAATCCTCCACACTGCAAGGCATACATTTCATCTTTTTCTTTTAACACGTATACTCATTGATAAAACTGCACGTCATTTAAAGGGTTCCAAGCTTTATCTGCACTTTGAAAGATGGATTATGAACCAATAACTGCTCAAGAACATGATTCATACAGACAGACTGTTTTACACTAGTGGTGATATAGAAATAACTTATTGTTTTTTGAAGGCATTAGTTCCTGTGATATTCTTCTGACGGCTCGGAGGAGAGAGGCAACAAGAAAGATGGACAATCTGAGTGGCAAGGCAGGTTTATAGATTCAAGAAAAGCAAAAAGTAAATTATCGAAGGTGCTAAAACAGCATCACATGAAGTTATTTTTCTCTTGTTTGAAATTCTATACGTATAAAAGGTGTCTTGATGACCTGCTGCATTGTTTTTTATTCTTTTTACGACAAGGAAAGATGAAAGGGCCGAGGACACAATTATGCTTTCATTCCATCCTCCTAGTGGCAATGTTCAATGGAGCCACTGAAAGGGCGGGGTTGATTTAATGATACATTTATTCATTATCATTTTAATATAGCCACAGTGCACTATCAGCTGCAATACAGCGAGACAGAGCTGCGAAAACAAATTAGCGTAAGGCCTAAGGAATATTTCTTTTTTTTTTACCAGTGGATTCTGCATTACTCGTGGCATATGGCTACCTATTTGCAACAAGGGTTCATTTGCAGATATATAAAGAAATCAGCACAGGGACAAATAAAATTATGTAATAAAACTCAACCGAGAAGAAATATTGCCAGCGAAACATATGGCACTGTCAAAAATTATCACTTGAGAGACGCGAACGCAGAAAAAAAATACTGGCAAGTACAATTCCAACACGTTCCACGCTAAATGAATTAATTCACTTCATTATAGAGTGGAAAGGTAGGAGTTATAATCGCCTCAATTAGAGCAAAGCCATAAAGCGAAAGATAATGTATATGTAATTTCTTTTAATTTAGCTACCATCTGTTTGTTGCAATTGAACGCACTGTAATATTTAGCTTTTCATTAGTTTGTTTTTTTTTTCTCTCTCAGCGAGACGGACCATTGTGTATGAGCGTGTTAGAGTGTTTGAGTTCAACAAAGCCATTGACTGATTCCATTCCAAATGGAGTTTATCTGCATTGTTCATAATGAAAAACAATAATCTTATTACATTTTAGGAGAATGTATCTATTTATATATTTATCCACAGCATATACTTTTAAGGACATATATACTCTATGCAGCAGTGTGAATACAACAGGGTTGTACAGACCTCCTTTTCATCTGGTTGGACTACTAAAACTCGCTCAATAGTTCTCCAGAAGCCTCTCAAACATATGTCTCCTCATCTGCTTATCTTGGCAAACACTTGGCACGGTTAGAAGAGGGGCGGATGGAGGAGTAGCAAGTAGTTGAGTCGACTCCTTTCCCCCCTGATGGCCTAGCAAGCCCTGCTGCCTAACTTGGGCTGCTTCACACACACACACACAGAGCCAGCCATCTCTACCCCAAACCTGCCATATGGGAGCCATAGCACTTTTCTTTATCATCTCTTCGTTTTTTTTGTTGTTGTGTGTGTGTGTGTGTGTGTATGTGTGTGTGTGTGTGTGTGTGTGTGTGTGTTTCTTTTATGCCTACTGGTTGTGTTGGCTGCCTTTGTTGTTCAGGAATAATCAAATGTTGATAGCATAGTTCAAATGGACCATTAAGTATGTGAGAATGCTCTACGGAGATGGAAGCAGATAAGAGACCGAGAGGAGCCAGGCAGTCTGCCACGTTCAATAGCCCAGCCTAGTGGTGGTGCTAATTTGATTATAATATAGTCATCTCCGAAGATTAGAGCTATTCAATTAAATATTCTAATTAACCTGAAGTATTAGGCAAATGATGCTAATTACAAATATCCTCAAGAGAGCCGGGCTGGATGAAAGGCTCTCGCTCGCAGATTGATACTTCAGACCACTGTCTCGTAACAAGATGTCCTATATCATAGACTCGGCGGCGAATATTAAATTCCTGGCTAATTTGCCTCAACCCCATTTGTTTAATGGCATTTGCATTTTGTTTGAAATTGTAATAAACATGTGTAGCCGGCTCTTAACTTCACAGAGAAAGTGCACTCTTGGGGTAGCTTAGTATTTCTGTTTACACAGCTCCCCAGAACATTCTCTCTCCCCTTCACACACACATGCACACGTAAACAAATATACACACACAAACACACACATAGCCTGGCCCATTAAACTTAAAGTGCTTGCACTGACTGCGATGCAGCAGCATTATTTTCAGGCCCGCGCACTATTCCTGAGATCAATTTTTCGAAAGTGTGTGTTTTTTTCTAATAATTAGGAATATATGGATTTATGAGGGGTGTTTCTAATAATCGTTTCATTATTTCCACAAGCTGTTGATGCAAAAGAGAGTGCCATGGTGTGTGAGGGAGGGAGAGAGACCCCCACAAAGAGTCAAGATAGAATTCCAGCAATGCTTCGTCTAAAATCATGAAATCATCATATTTGACAAAGGTTGGAGGTAAAGCAAAGCTATCATGGTAGAGAAACATGTAGGTGCCTTCAGTGATTACTTTATATTCATAGTTTTTCCCACTGCGAGGTCCTGAATATGTCATGTGCATAATGCCAGCCTTCAGTGTGGCATTATAGCCCCTCCCAGCAACGTGTTTCAATAAGGCAATTTTCTAACTGCCTAAGAACATCAGTGGGGCGCCATTCTCAACAAAGACAGAGTATGACATGTTATCCAAGCATACATCTGCAGGACAACACTATACTTTATTAGGGGAAAATAGGATTTCACAAATGTTTTGACAAGCGGGGGGAAGGAGGAGGAGGGGTAGATGGGGCTGCAGGGTGGAGAGGGGTGGGGGGGGCACTAGAATGGGCTTGATTCATTGTTTGTGAGCAAGGTTCATGAAAAGGGGTTAGGCAAAGAAAATTAGAATAAGAAAAGTAGTAAGTAGTATCAAATACCTGGGGCACCGCCACATTTGTTCTTAATATGGGTGATTGTCTCATCTTTGCTACACACATCACAGCGTGGCAGAGGATTTGCAAGGTGGGGGGACATGGGGGGGGGGGGTGATCTATTTCTTGTATCCAAGCAACCGTACACAAAATGAATCATGCGTTCACCTATTAATTACACTGAATCCATAATGGAGAGAAGCCCAAACTAAAAGGGCTTAAACGTTCTGCCTCTATAACCTTGCAAGGGCTAGGGCCAAATTCCTATTTAATGGTCAATATTTTACTTGCCACCAAAGCACATAAACCTTACACATGATGTACATTTGATTTACAGTTTGAAATAATTATACTTTCTATACAGTAAGTAGCAGATTGTGAAGAGATATTTACTGATATTAACATTAAGTGATGTTGACAACAGTTGTTCTCCAGAATCGTGGCTCCACCTTTAACTGTTTGGGGCAAATTAAATGAAATAGGGAAAATGATCAAATATTTCACCCAAAAAAAAAATCAAAGATTAGAGCAAAATAAGAACACACATTTAAATATCAGAACTTTGTTTTTCTGCTTTCTTACCCCAGTAATCGTCCCATGACCCCTTCAGATAACTAAATACCTCTCCCACCACTGCCTTCACAGGCCCATGTGTTTTCAGTTGTTCCTCTACCAACAGCTGGAATTGTTGAATACTGTGAATATTCGGCTTTGAAAAAGACAATCAGAGACAAAGGCATTTTAAATCCCTCCCAAAATGCTTTATCTCTCATTTCTGTAAATGCCTCTTGTCATCCCAATTCTCCCAGCATGCAGTGTGCAGCCCAGAACACCTCTGAGCTTGTTTGGATGTCTGAATCAAGGTTGATACTGCGACTGTATTTACTACTGGGGGATATCATATGAGTCGGGATAAGCTGGCAGGGATGATATCAGCTTTTGTTTGAGCCTGCGCTACGTGGAGAGACAGTGGTAAGTACTGTACACCTGTCTCATTAGAAGAACCATGCTGTTGACCCAGTGTATTAGCCTGGGCCTAATCCTGGTGGATCTGAACAGACTTCCCTAAGCCTCTCATATGGTTAAGTCTTCCCCTGAGCCACCATGACAAGGCTGCAGCACAATAGAAAAGCGGGCCTCACTAACACATCATTATGCTCTCCCAAACAGATACAGATTATGAGAGAGAGGCTTGGTTTTGTTTGTTTATTGGCAACATTACTGTCAAATTATTGCTCTTACTGGCAGGCATAGCAAGAGGCTTTTCACACCACAAACACACACAGCCAAAACGTTCACACATTTATCGTAGATACACACACATGCCCGTACGTCTGATAAAACCCACCTTCACTACTAAATTGAAATTATTGAAGCTGCCCATCGTTTTTTGAATCATCATCATCATATTCAGAAAACTACAATAGGCTAGATAGAGGTTTTTTAATGTAAACAAACACACGCGTTACCAACCTAAGCCAGAAAGGTAGGCTGTAAAGAAATAATGGCTCTTTTTCACTAATTAAGATACAATTGAATTAAATTCTTCTCAGCTTGGACACTTCTTCCCGCAGAAGGGGACAATTCTGAACTTTGTCTTAAACAGCAGGAAAGTAGTGTTTCCTTTGGCATAATGTCTTAAATCCTCTGTATTTTGGCCTGATTGGATTGTCTGACTGCTTGAATTTAAAAATGTCAAACCTATTCCTAGTTGGTGCCACCGACCCATAACTAAGGCTTTACAACACTAAGGTGAGTGTTATTATACAGTCTATTGCAGAAAAGTGTCTGATGTCACCATAGGAATGTATCTGGGTGTTGCATCGATGCGGAAGGACTTTGTCACGTACGCCATCATCAATGTCATATCAAGAGTGAGAGAGAGACAATAATGAGTGATTTGGACTGGAAGTAGAAATCAAAGCCAATCACAAAGCTCCCTCTACACATATTGACTCTTTTTTGTAAACATCAAGATGAGGAGATTGATTATCGAGAAGAGTTAAAGCAATGTCGACAGCTTCTTTTCACATGTCCTTGTCATTTCTCTGTGTTGTTGTGCTTCCACAGCTAGCAGATGTACATACCTTTTGTTATACATCAAAGATTTAGTTAAGGCGCATGGGAGCCCACTATGGTATGTTACACAATTGTTCCGTGTGTCGTTTAGATATTCGCTTTAACATTTTGCACGGTAGAAAACGAAAAAACCCAACAAGCCAACAGAAGAATATACCGAGTCTCATCTTTGCCAATGAAGCCATTGAGACCCTTGTTGAAGATGGGCACTCGTGATTGAACAAAGCGCTCAGTTGGAAGGAAGCTGTCCAACCTCTGAGGGCCGTGTGCATCGCGGCTCCGCCTGGCAACATGCAAATGTCAAGTGACACTCGACAAGTCTGTGATTAAGATTTAATGGAGAAAAATGTGAGGCGAGGATATTAGCCTAACTAAGACATATCAGATGCCTCTCTCCTCAGGGTGCCCCACCCCAACTCCTCCCATCCCTTGTTGCAACAGGGGACCAATATTACCAGGATACATAATGTGAGATGTTGAAGGCAGCATGTGTTAGAGGTATTTACACAACATTAATTCATAAATGCATACTTGTTGGATCTATTTGGGTTTGGGTTTTGACATCAAATATCTTAAGGATTTCTGAGAACTTTTTGTTTTGTTAAATGTCTAAATGCTTTAAGTGGTTACGAGAAATTTCAGGTTGTGTTAATTCTAGCGTCCCTTTTGGACAAAAGTGGTAGTGTTTTTACGAGAACAGCTGTCTTTTTTGGGTTAGCGTCCCCAGACAAAGGCGTTGATAATAACTATTTAGAAATAGCATTCTTAGCACTGATGGTCTTGTCTGCTGTTACATGTAATTTATGATCATCAGAGGAAATATTAAAGAGTTCCTCATTGCTATTTTAACCTAACAAGCCAAAGTATCACCAAAGTGCACTTCACCCGGATACACCCTTCGGTCTCTATGCTCCCGATATGTAACCAGCAAGTTGCTCAGGAGGTCAAACAAACAGATGGAGGGAACATGCAGAGGAATCCCCATGAGCACGCTTGCGAACGAAGGTCAACGCTGCTCCACCGGCACACTTAGCCAGCCAACCGCCGTCACCGACCAATCCCTTTTGCTGCAAATCTCCTCTGAAATTTAAAAAATTTAATTTGTCAACATGTTTCTATCATATGCTCCATCACTGTCCGAAGCCGGTGGCAGGGGCCAGAGGCAGGCACAGGGGATGGGTGGAGGGGGGGAGGTGTAACGTGCTGCGGGGCCAAAGGCAGCTGCTCTCAGATGGGGAAGACGGCGCTGTGATTAGGCCCTCACACTGGCTGGAATTGTCCCGGACAGCCTAGAAATCAGATTATTAACTCTGATACCAGACACTCTGTCTCCTGACCGGGATTAGCATGAAAATTTTGATATGGATCGATAAGCAATCTTTCCCCTTCCTCACAATCTCCCAAGGCTTCATTAATCTGTGTGTATGTTTATGTCAAGGAATTAAGACATCCCTGTTACCCCCTGTCATCCCCTTTACCCAATGCACACACACATACACACACACACACACACACACACACACACACACACACACACACACACACACACACACACACACACCTCTCACACACCCCCACCCTCTGCTCTGTTCTCTCACGATGCTAGATGGGAGCATCTCATAGAGATTTATTAAATCAAGTACTGACTCTACTTACCTCAAAAGAAAATTGCCTCCTGTTCCTCCATCCGGCCTCGGAGGTCTCGACATAAGCCGGAAGATCACTCTCCTGCTCTTCAATAAAAATCCACCGGGTGTTATATTGTAGCATTACCTGACAATATTAGACTGACGTTCAGTAGACACACTATTCTCTAAATACATATTAAGAGACTGCAGAGGGAATTGCTTTTCACGAGCATGTGTGTAAACAATACTCCATGCCATAGCAGCGCAGTGGTCATAGTACAGAAAGATTTGAACTAGAGCATTTTAAAATGTCATTTTTCTTTAAACTATACCATCATTTAACTTAATCCTGTGAACTCTTTATGACCAAGTGAAACATGAATAAGAAACAAAGAGAAAAGTAAACAAATAAATAGGATGTATTACATATAATTGAACCCTAAAAAAAACATTATTTATCAGTGCGGGGTGGACATTAGATAGGCCTACTGTATGTAATTTAAGAATATATAAATACATTTTCAGTTTGAAAAAATAGTGACCATCATGATTATCTCAAGTAGATTTGAATTGAATATTAGTTCTGCCATGTTCAACACACGTTTGTGACAACTCCTGGTTGTCTTAACAGAAGCCCTGATATGGCCACTATGATCAATGGTCAAACCCATATACTGTAGGGGAGAACGGGGTAATCTGAGCCACTTTTCACATTTGCTCCCCTCTAAGCGAGCTGAAATTATTTATCACTCAAATTTACACATTTCCCATTAATTCATGATGTTTCCTAGAAATGGGCATTAGCAGAATTTTTTAAAGACAAAGGGCAGTGAAAATATGATTGTTTTAAAAAAAGTTGTCGTGTGGCTCACTTTACCCCAGCTGTGGGGTAAACTGATCCACTTACTTTTTCCACTCTGACAACTACCATAACAACACATATTGTAACAGTAAGAATCCTGAAAGCTAGCCACACATTCCAGAACTAATGTCGGACTAGTAAAATAATGATGATGATTAATAATCAATTAAGCAAAGCAAATTTTCTAAACACTTGAAAGTAACTCTGAACAAAATCAAATACAACATATTATAATTCAAAAGGTTTTAATAAGATTCAAATGAAAGATAGAACCAGTTACATTAGAACACAGTCTGGGGGTCAGCTAGTGTCTGGGGGTCAAAGCATAGGAAAATCAGAACCAGCGAGAACAGCCTGGGACTCAGAACACAGGAGAAGACCCAACTGGATTATAACATCAGCCTGTCATACTCTACAACTAGGCATACTCTACATTCCAGCCCTGAAGGTTACAGGGAAAGATGAGAAGGTGCTTTTTCCGTGTGGTTGCCCCAGGTCGTCTTCCTGGTGTATTTCCTTGGCATGATGGCTTTTCTACAATGTGTATGACATAAAAATAAAACATATGTCATGTAATATTACATTAAAATATGTATAAGACTAAACTTAACTTGTGCCTCATGGTGGGGGAAACTGAGACAGTGGCTCACTTTCCCCCAAAGCATTTGGCTCACTTTCCCCCCACCACCACAATTTGAGAAAAAACTACCTCTCTTAGCATTTCAGGCAAATCTTCAGTTATCAGCATCACATGGTTTCATATGTTGGTAGTTCATCAACACGTATGATAGAATTTTTTCTATGTGAAGACATTTGCTTTGGCACAACAGTGGATTAAGTTGACAGCAAGAAAATTTACTTTTACATGCAAAATACCTATTTTGGTGAAAAAAACATGCTTACCACAACACCATGAGGTCCTCTCTTTCAGGGCCATGGGGAAATGAGAGGGGCTTGAAAACATATATCTCACATGACCACAAATGTTTTCCGTTGCCTAGATACAGGGGTGGCTCACATTACCCGATGGCTCAGATTCCCCCGTTCTCCCCTATGTTAACAGAGTGAAAATTAGTGCAAAATGTTACAGCATTGCACAGTCAACTACCATCAAGTGAAGCTTTTAGGATAGTTACAACTTGGACCCATTGTTTTATTGTGACAGATTGTTATAGGAAATGTAGAAGAGTTGTCAGTAGAACCAATCCAGTCCAAACTCTTTCATGATCTTGCAGGTGCCAGGAAGTCCTCAGCCAGTGCTTTAACTAAAGTTACTCTTTTTTGGAAATTTTTCACTAGTTCCATCCATTCACCCCCCCCCCCCCTCTCTAATCCATTAATCCAACAGAGTAACATTGTAGTGGTTGCATACCTGTACATCAGAATTACTGAATGAATCACTTAAATTCATTCAATTGTTTCATTAACACCAAATACCACCAGCAATGTTCATCTTAGGGTGTCATTAGTTCTAGCCTTTACTTTCCCAAAATGAAAACAAAAATCTACCGGATGAACCAAATCTGCATGCAAATCAATGATGTACAAGAAACATTATGAAAGACTGCATTAGACTTTAGGAATTTGCAGTTTACTCCAGTTGTTCTAAAATAGACCTAGTGATAAATAGACAAACCCCTATTATGACCATGTTATGCATTTCATTGTGTTGTTTTGTGCAGAATAATATTAGACCTTCCCTCTTTGTCCGACTCATAGCATCACAGTGATCAATGCTATGCGATCCGTCTGCAGGATCCAATAACCCCCTCCCCTCTCACTTTCCTGATGTCAAACATTAAAAGAAATAAATATATAACCATAACAAAGAAATATATAAATAACACGCATTATGAAAGGAATATGTGAAAGTGTTGATGGATGATCTGAAACTCAAGGCATGGGGTTCGGAGAGTGCCCGAGCGTCGCCCTGGTGGA